>BQNB010062715.1:0-35971 GCA_026074375.1 Tanacetum coccineum
CCAGGAATAGAGATATGTTACGCCTTGGTCGATCTTGGTGCAAGCATAAATCTACTGCCCTTTTCGATTTGGAAAAAACTTTCGTTACCCGAACTTTCACCGACTCGAATGTCTTTGGAGTTACTAGACCGATCCATAACTTACCCTAAGGGTTTAGCCGAGGAAGTTTATGTTAAAGTTAGAAAACTCCACTTTCCCGCCGATTTCGTAGTTGTCGATTTTGAAGCTGATCCCCGAGTACCTCTTATTCTTGGAATGTCATTTTTGAAAACCGGTCGTACCTTAATTGACGTTTATGAAGGAGAAATCACCCTCCGTGTTGATAACGAAGCCGTCACTTTCAATTTAGACCAGACCATGAAATACTCCTCTACGAATGACAAATCGGTAAACGAATTGACTTTCATTGATTGAATATTTGTGGGGAGTATGTTCAGAGTTATTAGGATTTCCTAGTGATGATTTTTTCAAGTGGCAATCCCACTTCGGAATGTCTTGGAGCCCATTTACTTCCGAATTTACTTTGGAGAAATCGATGCTTTTCTTTAATGACAATCATTCATCTTTGAAAGTGATCATGATGCTTCGAAAGTTGTGATCCGGAGGAAGACATTTATTGCTTGAACAATTGTTTAATGATTGACCTCGTTTCAACTTCCTCTCGATGGACCTTAAGCAAAGTGAAGTTGCCGAGGCCAAATCTTCAAGTGAATGTGAGCCCGGAATTGAATTAAAAGACTTACCATCTCACTTAGGAATATGCTTTCTTGGGAATGAAAAACGAATATAAGTTACCCGTCATATAGCAAAAAGTTTAAAAATGTACAAAAAGAAGCTGCTCATTAATATTCTCAAATCTCATAAACGTTGCATTGCTTGGAAATATAACGATTTCAAGGGTATAGACCCTGTTTTTGTATCATATAGATTTTAATGGAAGACGATTGTAAACATCGTGCAAAAGTCAAAAGACGGTGAACCCGAAATTCTTGAAGTCATTAAAAAGGAGGTGATTAAACTTCTTGATGCGGAATGATATACCCGATCTCCGCAGCGGTGGGTTAGTCCAATCCATTGGGTTCATAAAAAAGGAGGAATGACGTTGTTGCAAATGAAGAGGGAATAATTTATTTCGACACGTCTATGTTACGGATGGAGAGTATGTATCGATATATAGGAAGCTTTAACGAGCACCTCGTATTAAAGATCATTTTCTCTCCCATTTGGATCAAATGCTTAGAAGTCTAGCCTGGCAATCATATGAATCTATTGTTTCTTAGGATGGTTTTTCAAGGTTATTTTCAGATTCCAATTGATCCTCTATGATCAGAAAAAACACTTTTACGTGCCTCCGTATGGGTACTTTTGCTTATCGCCGATGTATGCCCATTTGGATTATGTAATGCTCCTGGAAACTTTCAACGTTGTATGATGGCGATTTTTCACGATATGATAGAAAAGACAATAGAGGTGTTTATGGATGATTTTTCCATTTTTAGTGATAGTTTTGAATCATGTCTTTCTAATCTTGAACAAATGTTAAAAAGATGTGAAGATACAAATCTTGTCCTTAATTGGGAAAAATGTCATTTCATGTGTAAAGAAGGTATTGTTTTAGGTCATAAGATATCTAAGGATCGGTAAAATGGGTCGACGAGCAAAAGTCGACGTGGATTGCTAAACTCCTCATCGTACTACCGTTAAAAGGAGTTAGAGTGTTTTTAGGGTCATGCGGGATTTTACGTCTTTCATTCAAGACTTTTCCAAGATTTCTAGACCAATAACTCACCTTCTCGAAAAAGACACACCTTTTGTATTTTCTCAAGATTGTATCAATGCTTTCGAAACCCTTAAGAAGAAGCTTACCGAAGCTCCGATCTTAGTTGTCCCGGATTGGAACCTACCTTTCGAATTAATGTGTGATGCAAGCGATTTTACGATTGGTGCGAGTCTTGGACAACGTAAGACGAAGCATTTTCAACCAATTCATTATGCTAGTAAGACAATGATCGAAGCTCAAAATTATTACACTACAACGGAGAAGGAGATGCTCGCCGTAATGTATGCTTTTGAAAAGTTTCGGCCATATCTTGTCTTATCTAAAAGCATTGTTTATACCGACCATTCCGCTTTGAAATACCTCATGAACAAACAAGATGCCAAACCAAGGTTGCTTCGATGGGTGTTACTTTTACAAGAGTTCGATATCACCATTCGTGACAAGAAAGGAAGTGAAAATCTAGCCGCCGATCATTTGTCAAGACTCGAGAATCCTCACAAAGATGTTTTGGAAAATAAAGACATTAACGAACATTTTCCTTTAGAAACTCTCGGAGTTATATCAAACGGAACTACCCCATGGTTTGCCGATTTTGCAAACTATCATGCGGGGAATTTTATCATAAAAGGAATGTCAACTCAATAAAAGAGGAAATTTTTCAAAGACGTAAAACATTATTTCTGGGATGATCCCTACCTCTTTCGTATATGTGCGGATCAAATCATTCGTAGGTGTGTACATGGACACGAGGCTCTTGAAATCCTCAAGGCTTGTCATGAAGGACCCACCGAGGGCCATCATAGTGCCAATCTCACCGCTCGAAAAGTATTTGATGCCGGTTTCTTTTAGCCCACTATATATCGAGATGCTCATTCGATGATCAAATCTTGTGATATGTGCCAACGACAAGGCAAAATTTCTCAACGAGATAAAATGCCTCAAACCGCTATCCAAGTTTGTGAAATCTTCGATATATGGGGTATTGATTTTATGGGACCTTTTCTGTCATCCAAAGGGAATAAGTATATCCTTGTAGCAGTCGACTATCTTTCAAAATGGGTTGAAGCGAAGGCGCTCCCCATAAACGATGCTCGAGTAGTTGTGAAATTTTTAAAGTCTCTTTTTGCCCGATTTGGAACACCGAGAGCTATAATTAGCGATCGTGGGACCTACTTTTGTAATGATCAATTTGTCAAAGTGATGTCTAAATATGGTGTCACACATCGTTTAGCTACCACTTACCACCCTCAAACGAGTGGTCAAGTTGAGGTGTCAAATCGTGGTCTTAAACGTATTCTTGAAATGACGGTAGGAGAAAACCGTGCCTCCTGCAAGCTAACGATACTTTGTGGGCATTCCGAACGCTCTCAATACCACCGATCTGAAAAAAAAAAAAAAAAGGAAAGGGGGGGGGGGGGATGCACACCTTATAAGCTCATTTATGGGAAGTCTTGTCATTTACCAGTCGAATTGGAACACAAAGCGTATTGGGCTCTTAAATACGTAAATGTCGAGCTAAAACCGCGGGTATCAGCAAAAGCGAAACTAAATGAACTAACGACGTCGGAGATCAACTATGAGAATTCATTGATTTATAAAGGAGAAACGAAGAAACTTCACGACTTCAAAGATCAAGAATCGAATCTCAATTTGTGATCAATTTTACTCTTTAACTCCCGTGAAAGATATTCTCCAAAACAAAAACTCGTTGGTCGGGACCTTTCACTATCGCTCAAGTTTTTCCTTACGGAACAGTTGAATTATCTCAACCTGATGGCCCAAATTTCAAAGTAAATGGTCACCGTGTGAAACATTACTTCGGAGGGGACATACCACCCAAGGTAGTCCCGGATCTCGCCACACTCCTCCCTAAGACAACTAAATCCAGAGGATCGAGTCGACTGTGACTCGGTGACTAAAAACAAGCTGCTTCGTGGGAGTTCACCCCATGCTTATCCATTCTCTTTCTATTTTCTTAAATAATGTGTTGTGATGTGTTGTGGCTATCCTCTTCCGGTTTCTTGTTGTTTGTTGTTTGTTGTGATTTTGTGCAGGATTGATCCAACAATTTCTGAAACCTCTCATGTCCGGTGTTGTATCTCGTATCACTCGAGCTTCCTATCCTTTATGTGAAATTAGTTTGGGGAAATCCAATATCCTTTCATCTTATCGATTCACGTCTATCTTTGCATAATTCATAAACGGCTTAGATTTACGTAGAGACCCGGCCTTAAAACATTGAGGACAATGTTTCGTTTTAGTTTGGGGAGGGAATCTATCGATTTGATGTTACCTGCTTATTGTTTTGTTCTCACGTACCCGTTTTCCCACAAAAATAGCAAAAAAATTAAATTTTTAAGTTTTTATTTGTAGGAAAAAAAATGAAAAAATAAAAAAATATTAGTAGTTGAAAAAAAAAAATAAATAAAATAATAATAAGTGTTAAGACACGAATGTAGGTTTTCCGTTGGTAAGAATAAGAAGTAATTTTTGACCCGATCGAACGTGTAGAGTTTTAGCTTTCTCCCTTAACAATTAATGATGATAGTTTGTGCTAGTCTCATGTAGACTTTAAACATGCTAGACTTGAAATCATTAGTAAATGAAGACTTGTGCTAATCTCAAGTAGATTTTAAATATGCCGAGTTGGATTTTATATAGGCTAAGTATTTGCGAATTTCTTTATTAGAGATTTTAAATTGCAAAGAATAAGAGATGATAGTGTTGATTACGAATTAGGATGCTAAACAAAGTTTATTTGGAAAACTTAAAGGCTTATAAGAATAACTTGTGGTTTTTCTTCCCCGAAGTTCTTAAAATGATTAATTATACGTGTTCTCTTTAATTTTTACAAATTAGAGTTTTACTCTTAAAAGTCTAATCAACATATTCAGAGAAAAAGCTTTATCGATGATGAAGTCAACATCATTTGTAAATAAGAATTTTAGTTCAAGTTTATACTTTGGTTTTCTAAAATGAAATTTTTCTATTTGCAAAAATAATGTGTTGAATTAATATAATATAAAAAAATGTAGTTGGTGAATAAAAAGGATGCAAGTTATAAATCCTTAGTGTTAATAATTAATATAACAAAACTTCCTTCGACAATAATAGTACTATGGGCATTGTCCGGTTCGCTCCCGATGTGGACATCCGTAAGAAAGGATGGAGGATGTATATTTAGGGGTTGGGTATCATAATAATGTACACGAGCTCTTGTCGGAGGCGTGGGCCGAAGTGTGTCGTCGAAGAAAAGTGTACGGGTTCCTAGCCTATAATGAAATAATAATTAATAATGTTGCAAGTTAGAAAATAAATAGTAAAAGTTTCATTTTCTAAAACCAAAGTATTCTTTTGAACTAAGGTTGGAAAGTTCTACAAGGCTTTTTCATTTGGAAGTTTTTTTTTTCATGCGTCTTGATTATTTATTCTCCGGATGGGGTGTCAAATGCCTTAAGCACTTACTCGATGACGGGGGTGGATGTAGAGAAGAAAGTCATTCTCAAAGCGGACAAGTGAAACCATACGATGTCTATTAGCTAAGGAGGTTTTTGTTTCTGCTTTGAGTTGTGATCTTACTAAGTGATTAACATATTAGCCCAAAAGGCCCATGTGTAAAGCTTGGTCGGATTTCAACTATCTAAATATGTGGATTTAATGGTTTAAATTAATTTGAGCACACACACTTTTATATATGATTTATGTCGGGAAGAGAAATTCACAAGTTGTAATTATAAGTAGTCTTAGCATCTTAGCTCGTAACTTTACGGTGATTCTTATTTTTATGCTAAGTGGGAAAAGTGAAAATCAAGATTGATGAAGTTATCTTTTAGACCTTAATTGTTGCTTTTTGTTCAATGATCCTTAAAGTTTCAAATGAGGTAATGAAACAATTCATTATGTCACACAATAATTTGTAGTTAGGATAATATATCAAAGAAAAATCATAAAAGAGGAAAGTTTTGAAAATGGTGAATTAGGTGTGTTTTATAAAATTAGTGATTCTCTTAGCTTATCCAACAAAAATATTGCTACTTTTCTGGTTTAGTTTGGGGAAGTTTTGAGATATTTGGTTATAAGGCATGTAATATTGCGTGAGGACACGCAATCGTTTAGTTTGGGGAATTTTGATAAGTGTAAAATACACATATCCGTTTATACCTAAAATAGCCCAATTAAACCCAAAACAGACTTAAAATGGCAAAAATATACTTGTTTTTGTGTTTTGTGTGTGCAGGTACGGATATATCAAAAATCACAAGAAAACCATCAAAAACGGGCGCAAACACGGATCTACCGAGAACAATAAGAGCGTGCTATGAGCCAGAAGTAAGTCAGAAAGTCACCTAGTCAACTTCTGGTTCAAAAAGTCAAAGTCAAACAATAAAGGAAGAATCGAAAAATTGTAACACCCCCAAAATGCTGGTAGACAGCGGAATAAAGGATCGGGGCATGTTACTTCAAGATCAACAGACAAGATATATATAAGATCGACACAAAGTCGTTTTTAAATTGATAAATTGTATTTAAATAAGAACATAGTACAAAGCTTATACCTTTACTTGTTCTATTAGTTTTAACATTCAAAAAAGATAACATAGATTTCCCAAAAATGATGCACATAATTCTTTAACAGTGCAATCCAAAACATAATCCAATGCATCCTTGAACTCGGCCTAGTTGACCTCCTGAAAACATTGCTTTAAAACTTGTCAACAAAATGTTGGTGAATTCATAGGTTATGTAGTTAAGATTATGCTGGCACGCAGACTTTCCCGGTGATGTTTATAACATATGCCAACATTCACAAAAAACAGATTTACTGTTGCGCTAAGCTCATGACGACACGAAGCTCAATCCTATTATTTGCTATTTATAGCAGTTTATTTTGCCCGTACAGAATGTGGTAACCGCACATCTAAGTCGACCTGGTCAAACGTTCGTTACCAGTGATAGTAATCACCCAAACGGGGAGGTTATACCATAGATCTATTTATAAACATTCAGCTCACATAATGTAATTAACAACTTACTCTATGGCAATTGAAGTTCAATGATAATGGCTCAGGAGGGTGATCTGCTTACTTAGGCAAACACATAATCAATATTACTTTAATCACTTGCGTCCAATTTATAAAACCAAAGCACTTGTACTCACCCCAATAATATAAAGCAGTTAAAACTATAAAAAGTGGGGCTATGAACTCACCTTGAGTACAGAGAGTCCAAAATAATCAACGATTTAAAAGTTCACGCAAGACTGATAGATGCAACCTATTAATATAAGGTCGTTTAAAGTACGAGTCTTTAAATAACATTGAATATAATCTTATAGTTGTGTAAATCGTACTATCGTCTAGGGCTTAATTCATATTATAAAGAACGGTCATGACATGACGTCACGAGGAGTTAGGACACTTTAAATCGTAAATCTAACAAACTCGTCGATACGTCATCCTGGAAATGCCTCATTATGAAAACTCCCTAGTATTATAGCCACTTGAAAAACATCTCAATCATTCTATATTGCATAATCACCCGACATAAGCGTTTTAGTAAAAATACTATTTATAAATGATAAAACGTTGTATAAATTACTTTCGTTTAAAAATGACCTTATTTGGTCTTTTTTAAGCCCGTTGATCGCGTTTCTTACGTCCACGTCCTTTGTGTAAGACGATGTGATCAAAAAATTATATTTTAAAGTTTTTGATTTTTTCTCGCGATGAATAGTTGTTTTTACTAATCACAACATGCTCGTTTGTCGTTTTTTGTTTTATTTAGAGTAAACTTTTAATCGTGAATAACTTATTCGTTTTTAATCCCGATTTTAGTGATTCCTTCAAGTAAGTTCTTTGTTATTAAATGAGGTATTATTAAAAACAATTTATTTAATGTTGGGTCCGCCTGATGAATAGTAATTTTACTGTTCATACGTTTATAAAATTTCTTTTATAAACTTTTAATTATAAAATGTCGAGTAGTTTATTAGTTATAGTTCCGTTTTTAGCGATTACTTTCGAGTACGATCTGTAAATTAAAAGTTATTATCATATATTAGAGATGTTTTTAAAATGAAATTGTTTAATGAATAGTAAATTTTATTACAAATAGTTTTATAAAAGTATTCACTATCTTTAAAACTTGTAAATGGCGTATCTTCTCGTTATTAATCGGTTTTTAGAGTTACTTTATGAGCCCATCGATCCTTTGTGAATGTAATATTTATAAATATAAAAACATATATGTATTTTCCGAATTTCAACTGCCCCTAAGATATTATTTTCCTAAATGTGCTTTTAAAACTTGTATTATGTATTATTAATTTGTTAGTTTACTTTAAAAATACCTTAATAACTATATGTAACATAAGGTGATACTTATATTAATGTCCTTTAGTCATCTATATTTTTCTTTTTTGTCTGATTAACAAGTTTAACAATTACTTTCAATTATTTTCATATGTGAAGATTAGGAAATCTTTATTTAAAAACCCTAATTTTAAACTAAACATGTTTCATAATTATAACCATATGTTAACATACTTTTATATTCACTTTTCCATGATATATATAACCATATGACATAAGAATAAGTGCATAAAATCATAAACATAAATAATAACTCATTTTACATATTAAAAAGTCCTTAGTGGTGATTTAGCCATAATTAACATATTACACATAAAATAATGATAATAAAAAGTATGAAGGAATTAAGAAGACCTTAGAGATGATGTAAGAGATGAGAAATAAGTTCTAAACCCGTGTTTAGATTCAAAACCAAAGCTTACAAGCTTATAAACCCTAGATTAGGTTTGAAACCCTAATCTTCCCTTTTCTTCCTTAATCCTTGCAAATGATGAACCAATGCTTGCAAACACCTTAGTATGCCTTAGGATTGATGTGTAAAGGGTTGTATAGATTGTAGAAAATTTTTGTATGGATTGCTTATGAGAGCTTATTGAGCCGTGAGCTATAATAGCTTAGAAGAGAGGAAGAAAATAAATTTTGCAAGTATAAAAGAGTTTAGGTAAAGTTACTTATACATGCATGTGTATTTATAGTAAAAATATCTTATTAACTTAACCATGGTTACTTTCTAACCCTAGCACAAGGTTAAGAAGTCAAGTTGATTATGGTGTAAGAATTTGTTTCTTAGATATTTCTTAAATATCTAGATATTTCTTAATATCTAGATATTATGCAAGTTGATAATTCTTGGTTATAACTTGAAAATTTCGGCACAATATACATATATGTGATGATATTTTTATTATTTTGGGTATTGGGTGTAATCGTGGGTATTCGTTTAAGCGTAGTTAGGTTTTGGTGCTTCCGGGAATGCCGAAACGCGTTTTTATTGGGCGAAAGTAAGCATTTTACGTAGCAATTAAATAAGAAGAACAAAGATATTAATTTCCTTATAATAATTCAATATAACACATGCTTGATTTGTAACATTAAGTTTAATGCCCGTTTAACATTGATGATCATTTTTTGTTTAGCGATTTAATTATACGTTTTTAAACTATAAACTTAAAAACCTAACAAAAAAAATATAAATACAAAATTAAAAAAATACTAAAAAATATTATATCTACTTAAATATATAATAAACCTTCAACTCTCTCAATATCTTTTAAAACCCTTTTTTTTTTTTTTTTTTTTTTTTTTTTTTTTTTCCTTTTTTTTATATTTTTATAACTTTTTTTTTTTTTTTTTTTTTTTTTTCCCTATTTTTTTTTTTTTTTTTTTTTTTTTTTTTTTTTTCCCATATTTTTTTTTGGGGTTTTTTTTTTTGTTTTTTTTTTTTTTTTTTTTTTTTTTTTTTTTTTTTTTTTTTTTTCCCCCCTTTTTTTTTTTTTTGGTGGGGGTGTTTTTAACCCTTAAACATTTTTTAAAAAATTTGGGGTGGGGGGGGGGGGGGGGGGGGAACTGATGTGGGTATTTCAATTCCGGTTTGTCTTCGCGTTCCCTGTAAACTCTGGACTCAATGGAGTTCCATCGAACCTTGACTAATGGGATATGGATTCGCTTCAACCGTTTAACCTTACGATCTGTGATCTCTATAGGTTCCTCGACAAACTGAAGCTTGTCATCAAAATGAAGTCCGTCCAACGGAACGGCTAAGGGTTCGTCGGCATGACACTTCTTTAAGTTGGACACGTGAAATGTATTATGAACTCTGTTCAGCCTCCTGGAAGCTCGAGCTTGTTGAAACATCTCCAACCCTTTTCATTACCTTGAAAGGGTCCAACAAAGCTGGGATTTAATTTCCCACGTTTGCCAAAAAGTTACACACCCCTTTCCAAGGCGAAACCTTGAGCATCACTTTATCTCCAACCTCAAACTCCATCGGCTTACACTTCAAATCAGCGTAGCTCTTTTGTCTATCACGAGCGGCTTGCATCTTTTGCTTAACTTGAATGATTTTCTCAGTTGTCTCTTGAACTATCTTCGCGGACCGGTGAGTTGAACTTCTACCAACCCTAAGCCAACAAAAAGTTTCGCGAACACTTTTCTTACCATAGGTGCCTAAAGGGTCAGCCTTACTGCTAGCATGATAACTGGTATTGTAGAAAAAATCGACCATTGGCAATTGTTTTAACACAACCATTTCCATAGTCGATACACAAAGCTTTACGAATTCTTCGGAGTTTGATATGTTCTCTCGCTTATGTCCGTCAGTTTGTTTTATTCGGAATGATTTATACCGTACTATATCTTAACTTCTTGTACCACAAAGCTTTCTGAAGTTGACCTCCAGAAATTTGATGTATGCGAAACCTAGGGTCTCGATCCAACAAATAATCGAGACGGTATTCCATGCCTTGTTACTTCATTCCTTTAGGTTACTTTCTCTCAGTTTCTCCAGAGGTCAGTTTCTTTCATGGGTATAAAGATGCGGACTTTGTAAGCGGTCAACGATTAACCAAATGGTGTTCATACCCTCTCCTGTGAATGACTTAGAGCTTTGTGACAAAATCCCATAGTGCATATTGTCCCACTTCCATTGTGGAATCTGGGTTGTACCAAAAAACCGTTTGTCTATGATGTTCGGCCTTGGACCTTAGCACAGGTCAAGCTCACTTGCTATCCTACAGGTGGCGATATCAGCTTTCATATGGCGCATACCAATATAGCTTATTTACATTCTTGATACTTCTTTCTCGGAACCTGGATGGATAGCAATACTTCGACCTTGTGGGACTCGTGCATGATCACAGTAAGCAAATCGCCATAACACGGTAACCACAATCCTGCCATTGAGCATATAGGGTTCCATCCGTACGAGCGGTCTCCATTCTTCGTTCTAATTGCCTCTGGGATAATTTGCATTTTCAAATCAGCATACACTCCAACAATCCTCACGCTTTGATGTTTTCTAGTTTCCGTGCTTCAGTCTGAGCATTCCAGATTTGCTAGGAAGATCCAAGCCGATATGTCATGACCTAAGCTCGAACTCTTAACGGTGGTTCTAGTTCTTTCTGCTCAAAGCATCTGCAACGACATTTGCCTTCCCTGGTGATAACGAATTCGCAATCGTTATCCCTAAGCAACTCTAACCATCGTGCGTTGTCTCTGTTCAATTCCTTATGGATTAAAATATGCTGTAAACTCTTATGATCAGTGGAACAACGTTAAATTTGGTACCCTCAGATAGTGCCTCCAAATCTTCAGAGCGACACACTATGCTCCAAGTCCAGATCATGGTTTATAGTTTTTTTTATGGATCTTTACTAGCGTGATGCCATAAGGAATTCACCTTTTCTATTTGCATCAAACACAGCGCCCAAACCTTCTTTAAAGCATCGCAGTATACGATAAAATATTTTTCCCCCCCCACTTTCCTTCGGGTATAGCCAGAATTGGGTGACTACACAACTTATGCTTATTAACTGGAACGATTTGCCATTCTTGTTTGTCACACACACTCAAACTTGACATTCTTTTGGAGTGAGCTTGGTCATTGGTTTGGCGATCTTTGAAACCTTCAATGAATCGTCGGATAACTACCCAGCGAGACCCTAAAAATGACGAATCTCTGTTGGGTCTTAGGAGGATGCCCATCTTTAACGGATTCGATCTTGGCTGGATCCACATGAATGCCTTTATTATCAATCAAGTGACCGAGGAACTGTAACTTGGGAATCTAAAATTCACACTTGGAAAATTTTTGAATACAATCCTACTTTCTTCAACAACTCCAATATTATCTTCAGATGCTCTTCGTGCTCTTGCTTGTTCTTGGAATAGATCAAAATATCGTCAATAAAGACAATTACGAATTTGTCCAGATAAGGTTTGCACACTCGGTTCATGAGTCCATAACAACAAAGCAGGTGCATTGGTCAATCCAAACACGGCATCAACTTGGAATTATAATGTCACATATCGAGTTTGAAGGCAGTCTTCAGGATGATGTCTTCTTCTCGAACCCTCAATTGGTGATAACCTGACCTTAGGTCGATTTTTGAGTAAACACTCGACCCTTGAAGTTGATCGAATAAGTCATCGATTCTTGGTAGCGGATAACGGTTTTTCACCGTTAGTTTGTTTAGTTCCCGATTATATATGCCACATCATAAACGATCCATCTTTCTTCTTGAACGATAGAAACTGGAGCTCCCCATGGTGATGAACTTGGTCTGATTAAAGCTTTGGTCGGAAAGATCTTGTAGTTGGACGCCAATTCTTTCGTTTCTGATGGGGTCCAATGTTAAGGTGCCGTGCTTACAGGTTGGCAACACCAGGTACTAGATCGATTGTATAGTCACTTGTACTGGTAGATGGAAGAGTCAATGGCATCTAGTCAGCGGAAATACTTCGCGAGAAAATTTTTCACGGATCGGTTACATCTTGAAGTTGTTCTTCTTCGAATTGCTATCCATGTAATCCTTGCTGGTAATATGTGCAAAAGACGTGACATCCATGTAGCAGATACTTATGGGAATTGGTGCCTTGAGATGATGTTTAATGAGTCCCGCGTATATTTCTACTTCCGGTCTGCATGAAAATTAAGATTTCGCTCCCAAAAGGAATACGAAGGATTCTCTCTTTAGCCATAGTCAATAACGGCAACCGGTCCAATGCCAATTATGAGTACATAAGTACCCATTTTCTAAGGAAATTGGTCGACGTGAAACGGAATGGTTCAGAAAATTTAACGTGCAACCCAGTAATACAGTTTTTTACCAAAATTTATTCTACCATCTGGCTAATTCAACGTTTAACCATGATCTATTGCTAGTGGGGGACATATTTAATCAAAGTATAAATTGAGTAGGACACAGAAACTTCTATCTGCAACCAGTATCAAACTAAATGGAAGCATCAGTTATTTAGGTCGAACGTACCGTACAACGATTGTTCGTTTGGGTTTTGCCCTGCAACATCCCACTGCATAAGCCCGGGCTAACACCATTTCCCATTTCCATGATTCTTTGTTCTTTCATCTTGGGGGCTGTCCATTCCTGAAGTGGCCTGGTGACCCAACATTAAAAGGCACGATGGGCATTGGTATTCTGCACATTGGCTCTTGGGTTTTTGTTGTTATTGGGTTGTTGTTTGGTTATTTGCAGTTGCAGGACGGCTCATTACATGTCCTTGCCGGTGGACAAGCTTCTTGGCAGTTGTGATTTTGGTATAACAAGGACCGTAATGTTGAAGTTACACTTGGGACATAGTGGTTTAGTACCTTCATCGATTTTTGTCAACACCGTTCCCGGCAGCATAAGCCCTGCCTGTGTTCTGCCTTTTGTTTGGTTGTTGGTTTTGGTTATTTCGAGGAGTGTCTTCAAACTTCCTCTTGTTTTCTGTCTGTCTCTCAGCAAAAGTGTTAATTCTCCTATCCATCAATTCAGTCGCCATCTCAATAGCCTCTTGCATGGTCTTTGGCTTCGATGCCACAACACTTGAGTAAATCAGGTCGGGCATCCCACCAACATATCTTTCAATTTTGTCAGTCTCTTCAGGAAACATCCTGTCACACAGCAATGCTAGTTCCTGGAAACGTTGGTTGTAAGCTACCACATCGGTGCCTTTTACTTTTAGGTTCCACAATTCTGCCTCAATCTTCTTGATTTCATTCCTCGGACAATATTTAGTTGTCATCTTCTTTTTCAAGTCAGACCACGTCATTGCATATGCAACCTCATTAGTCACTGTCCTAGCATGTGAGTTCCACCATGTTAGAGCAATTCCCATAAGAGTACAAGTGGCAAACTTCACTTGATTCTCCACGGTGCAGTTACTTATGCGAAACACGGTTTCCATCCTCTCAAACCATTGGGTCAAGTCGACCACTCCTTCTGTACCCCTAAAGAATAAGGGTTGACATTTCATGAAGTCTTGATAGGTGCACTCCCGAACAGCGCGTTCATTCCTTCTCACACCTGTTCCCGAGGTATGGCTATCATCGCCATTTTGGGTCGTAGCACGTGCTGCCAATACAGCAGTGACACCCTCGTCGATCATGGCCTGAAGTTGGGCACTGGTGACCGAAGTGGTGGTAGTAGGGTCTGTGACTGGTGGGGGAGTTGTACCTGGGTTTAACCTCGTGGGCCTTCCTCTTGGTGCCATTTTCTTAAATCACAAGAAAACATAATACCCGTTAGATTTCAAAAATCTTAACCATAACCCGATGTATACATAATAAATAAAACGAGATCACAACACATGGTGAAATACACAACAGTATTGAAATTAACAAATCGACATTCATTCACAATAAATTCGATTTCATATAAAACATAATCCATCCTTTCCATATATAACTTGGGAAAATAATACATGATTGGTTTAAATACAAACGATCACAACACTTAGGTTACAAGACAAAATAACCTAAAGCCATACTAGCCGAGATATACTCGTAATACTTAGTAGGCTGTACAAAGTAGCTGATACATGAACAAAAAGATCTATACAGTCTGCTAGCTGGGAATAACCCATAATACTTAACAGACTGCACAGTAGCTACAGTCATTACCCAGTCTAAGAACTGCTACTGGCCTCCTCTGGTAGCTCTGGCTCTGCAGGATCCTTAGCAGGTCCCTGCTGTCTCTGAACCTCGATCATCTAAGTCTTGAGGCTCTTCACTATCTTTAGTGCCTCCACTAACTGTCTCTGTCTTCGATGGTCTGCTTTCAGCAGATCTGAAATCATCGTTTGTCTCCTACAATCTGCTGCCTGCAACTCAGTGATCTCGGACTGCTGAGCCATGACCGTAGTCCGAAGTGATATGCCCTCGGAATGTACCTGATCGCAAGCATCCATCGACTGTGCCCAAGCGGCACGAGATACTCTGGCCTCCTCCTCCATCAGAAGGGCAGTGCGTCTATGGAATGGCCTATCCCTGTACAACATGTTGACTCGGGCTCTAAGTAGAGCTCGGTCATGTCGTGCATCATCCAGCTGAGAATATATGATATCATCCTCCTGGTCAACAGTAGTAGCCAACTCAATAACTCTCTGATTGACCCCCTCTAGGGTGGTCGGTGCAATCTCCTGGATGGCTCCTACAAGGTCATCCCATGTATCCGATACCATAGCTAACCTTTTAGGACGTCTGGCCGTTACTGGAGCGGCATCTAACATATCAGCAAATCCATAAAGGTCTGCCCTAGCTGTGGTAGGTCCAACCTGCCTAGCAGTACCAGCTGCCGAACTCTCCCCGACCTCGTATCCAGGACTAGGAGTAGTACGACGCGGCCTCTTACGAAGCGGTAAACAAATCTCATGCATCTCAGTCTCATGACAGGAGATGGTAGTGCATCTCTCTGTCTAATCCCCGCAGCTCGGGATCCCAGAGATCCCCAACATATGTAGGGCCATTGGGTTGTGGTGGTGTATAAGGTAATGGCAAGAGAGGGTTATTGAGAAGTGGTGATGAGTATGAGAGAAGAGGTGAGTGATGTAGAAAGGTAAGGCTAACAATCTCTTAGCAGACTTCCTCGAGAGGAACGGTGCCGCGCCTAGGGTCGAATGGACACTAGCCGTGACGCGATAACCAGGTATGGGGGTTTTCCCCCCCCCCCCCCCCCCCCCCCCCCCCCCCCCCCCCCCCCCCCCCCCCTATCAGCTGAGAATAAGCAACAGCTGCAGGGTCGGCAGGAGCTAAGTGCTCCTCCTCTGCATCATCATCATCATCAAATGACTCCTCATCATCCCTGTCTCCTCTGTCAGCAGGATAGTCGGCTGGATCCTCCTCAGGATCCTCCTCATCATCCTCCTCGTGGGGTCCTCCTCAGGTCGGACTCCGTATATACCTCTGTGACTGATGATATGGGGGGGGGGGGGGGGGGGGGGGGGGGGGGGGGGGGGGGGGGGTGAGTCAGCAGCAGGCATTGGCTGCTCCTCAGCCGGGAATACCTCATCGTCCACTGGTAAGAACTCCGGGTAAACAGGCTCCGGAACAAATGGTATGTAAATAGGTGAAGGTGGTGCCTGCTCTGCTCTTAAAAAAAAGGGCCCGCCACGTAATCCAGAAGAATGGTGGATCCTAAAAATAAAAAAGGTCCCTCGGCTCTGGTGAACCTACGTCAATAGGTCCTCATATGGGCCTGGATAACTCAAGTATATGTAAGCTGTAGAAAACTTTCCGAATCCAACATGCCGAAACTGAAAAATCAAAAGTGAACTGTATATAAGTATATTAATTATAAATATTAATCCTTATATACAATATATTATTAAACATGTATATCAATTTGCATGTAATATAGCCTAACCGACTAATGCAACAATTTGTATATGAATACCCCGTAAAAACCCTTTTGTATGTATGCAATGTTTGAAAACGGTTATAGTCCAGCAAAAATATTTTGACCTGGTTCTCTATAACCTTGGCTCTTGATACCAATCTGTAACACCCCCAAAATGGGTCGCAGCGGAATAAGGATCCGGGGCGTGTTACTTCAAGATCAACAGCACAAGATATATATAAGAACGACACAAAAGTCCCGTTTAGATTAGATACATGGGATTTTAAATAAAAGAACATATTGACAAAAGCTTAATAAACTTTACTTGTTCTTTGTTTTAATAATAAAAAGAGACATAGATATCCCAATAACATGAATGCACATAAATCTTTAACAGTGCAATTCCAAAACATAAGCCAATGCATTCCTTGGCACTCGTGCCATGTGACCACCTGAAAACGATTGCTTAAAACGTCAACAAAAATGTTGTGAATTCATAGGTTAAAAAGTATTTAAAAATATGCAGGACCGCATAGACTATCCCGTGATGTTACAACAAATGACAACAATCACAAAACATATTAACTGTTGCACTAAGCTCATGACATCTGAAACTCAACCTATAATTTGCGATTTTAGCTTATTTTTGCCCGTACAGATGTTGTAACCCGCAACATCCAAGTCCGACATGGTCAACGTTCGTTCCCGGTGATAGCTAATCACCCAAATGGGGAGGTTAATCCCAATAGATCTATTTATAACATTCGCGCTCACATAATGCAATTAACAACTACATCTATGCAATTGAAGTTTCAGATAATGGGCTCAGGAGGGTTATCGCTACTTAGGCAAACACATAATCAATATATTTAAAACACTTGCGTCCAATTTATAAAACAAAGCATGTTCTCACCCCGAATAATAGTAAATCAGTAAAACTGTAAAAAGTGGGGCTATGAACTCACCTTGAGTACAGATAGTCCAAATAATCACAGATAAAACGTCACGCAAGACGATAGATGCAACCTATTTAAATTAAGGTCGTATAAGTACCGAGTACTTTAGTATGTATCACAATGAATACAAATCTTATAGTTGTTACATCGTACTATCGTTCGGGCTATCATAATTAAAGAGGTCATGACATGACGTACGAGGAGTTAGGACACTTTAAATCGTAAATCCAACAACTCGTCGATACGCCATCCGAAGAGGCCTCATTATGAAACTCCCTAGTATTATAGCACTTTGATAACCACTCAATATTCTATATAGCATAATCACCGACTAATCGTTTTAGTAAAATAATATTTATAAAGTGAAAACGTTTATAAATAAACTTTTCGTAAAAATGACCTAATTTGGTCGTTTTAAGCCAGTTGCTCGCGTTTCTTACGTCCACGTCTTCGTAGTAAGACGAGTGATCAAAATATTACATTTTCATGTTTTTGATATTCTGGCGATAATATGTTTTTCCTATTCACAACAGCTATATACTCGTTTTATTAGTTTTTATTGCTTTAAAACTTGTACCGTACTAACTTTTCGTTTTAATCCCGATTTTAGAGATTCCTTCGAGTACGTCCTTTGTTATTAAAAGATGTATGATTATTTTATAAAGTTGGGTCCCGATGATTGAACTTTCTTACTGTTTCATAGTTTATAAAATACTTTTAAAACTTTAATTATCGAAAATGTCGTAGTTTATTCGTTCTAGTTTTCCGTTTACGATTCTTTTGAGTACGATCTCGGAATGAAAGTTAATCCATATATTGAGTTTTAAAAATGAAAGTTTCCTGGTAATGACAGTAACTTTTTAAAAATAGTTTTATAAAAGTATTTTATAGTCGTAAACTCCGTATTAACGTATCTTTTTCGTTATAAATCGGTTTTTTGAGTTTCTTATCATTTTGGAATCGTCACGAGACGTATTATTATTATATTATATCAAAACCTACTGTCTAAAATTCGAATTAAAACAGCTCCTAAGTATTCATGTATATATCTTTATAAAAACCTTGTTTTATGTATTATTTAATTTAGTAGTTTAATATAGAAACCCTAATAACTATATGTAACATATGTGATACTTATATTAATGTCCATGATCATCCATAGTCCTTATAAATTCATTGTAACAAGTTTAATAATTTACTTTCCATTATTTTCATATGTGAAGATTAAGAAATCTTATAAAACCCTAATTTAACCTAAACATGTTATTACTTATACCGATATGTTAACATAACTTTTATATTCAACTTTCCATGCATATATATAACCGCATAAAAAAAATGACATAAGAATAAGTGCATAAAATCATAAACATAAGTAATAACTCATTTACATATTAAAAAGTCCTAGTGGTGATTATGGGCCATATTGTAACATATAACAACATACACTCATAAGAAATAAAAGTATAAAGGATAAGGAAACCTAGAGTGAATAATGTATGAGATGAGAAATAAGTGCTAAACCCGTGTTTAGACTCAAAACCAAAGCTTACAAGCTTATAAACCCTAGATTAGGTTTGAAACCCTAATCTTCCCTTTTCTTCCTTAATCCTTGCAAATGATGAACCAATGCTTGCAAACACCTTAGTATGCCTTAGGATTGATGTGTAAAGGGTTGTATGGATTGTATAAAAGTTTTGTATGGATTGCTTATGAGTGTTAAAAATGCCGTGGGTTTTGGAGCTTAGAAAAGAGAAAGAAAATGAATTTTGTAAGTAAAGAGTTTATGTAAAGTTTACTTATGCATGCATGTGTATTTATAGTGAAAATATCTTATTAACCTAACCATGGTTACTTTCTAACCCTTGCACAAGGTTAATTTGCCAAGTGGTTCATGGTGTAAGAGATGGTTCCCTATGATCTTTATAATATCTAGATTTTTAGCAAGTTGATAAGTCTTGGTCATAACTTGAAAATTTCGGCACATATACTTATATGTGATGTTATATTTATTATTTTGGGTATTGGGTGTAATCGGGTATTCGTTTAAGCGTGGTTAGGTTTTGGTGCTTCCGGGTATGCCCGAAACGCTTTTACTCGTGAAACGTAGGCCATTTACGTAGCCAATAAAAATAAGATGAACAAAGTCATTAATTATCCTTATAATAATCATATAACACTTGCTTGATGTAAACATTTAATCGTTTAATGCCCGTTTACATTGAATGATCATTTTTAGTTTACGCGATTTAACTTAACGTTTACGGTTTAAGAGCAAACGCGTAAAACCCTAAAAATAAATTGTGAATTACATAATGTCATACAATGACCTAAAACACGAGGTGTTATAATCACAATCTGGCACATCACACTTACATTCATCCTCGGACTCACTTGGGTTTTGGACAAGGTTCTCAACACTAAACTTTATGAATTCGTCCGATTCCGTTTCCGGAATTATGTCGAGATGTTTGTCCACCATGATGAGAGAGTCTGTTTTTGGTGGATCGGGTGTGATTGTGGTAGAACATGTCATGAGATATTATTGTGTTGCAAAAGAATACTCATCGTCATCATCATCACAAGAGATGGTAGGACGATTCCAACTCGGAGTATTTATGTACTCTGCCAACTCCTCGTGAATATTTTGCACATCATCATGAAGTTTACGAAATAACTCTAGAATACCCTCCGGTTGATATTGCTTGTCTTCAAAAGCATGCTCAATTTCAGAAATTGTCTCCCATGCTAGTGATACAACCTTTGGCGTTTCATAAAAAGAAAATCGATTAAACTTTCTTAAGAAAGTTTGCACAGAGTTAATTAGGTTTCTCTTATCTTGTAAAAATTCCAAACGTTTCTTCTGAGATGATGAACGACGGAATACTGCATGGGTTGAGTATTAATGTTAGCCGCCCGTTCCTCTGCTAGCAATTCAGCACAAGTTTTCTCACGAATCGGTTGATGAATGACGGGAAATTATGGGGGTTCAAATTGGTCAAAACCGGAATAATTAGAATCATAACACGGATTATGTTCGTAATAATTCATCGGTTGACATGGAAAAGTCTCATGAGGACCCCCACAACCTTCACAACAAGGATATTGTTGTAGAAAACTTGATGAAGTTTGTGGAAAATAATTAAAGTTTTGATTGAAACACGGGTCCCGATTGTAGACAAAGGGGACTTGAGATGGACAATCGTAACCATAATGGGCATCGTTCCCCCGCTAACATACAAGAATTATGGCACGTATTGGGGTGTGGAGTGGTATGAAAAATCAGGAGGATTATCGAAAGAATTCAGAGTCGAATCATAAGTGAAAGAATCTCCGTTCCTTGAATGGCATAGAAAGCAATATCCATCTCGAAGATCATTACCACACCGTTCGCAAGTACACCATCGACAAGGGTGACCATATAACGGTTCTCCACACCCTACGCATCGGACAAATGTCGACATAAAGAATTAAACGAATAATAGGGACTAGAAGAGAAATTTAAATGGTTTTTAAGAAAAAAAGAATATTATTTTTTGGTTTTCAAGTTTTTATAAATAAAAAAAAAAACAACATATTTTATTAAATGACAAAATATGACCGAATAAACTTAACCAATAATCACTTGCGTCACGGTAGCTCTCTAAAAAAAAATGCACAAAGGAGAGTATTGACGGAAAGCGCGAAGCTATTAAAAACCTTTTCCTTTCGGGTCGTAGTTCCTCGGAACAACCCTCCTTATACCCCTCTTATAGTTTGTTAATCAATTAAAGGTGAGCCGTACTTCACAAGTGACACAAAGGCAAGTTTTAATCTTTTGTTCGGGAACTTATTATGATAATGCTTCAGTTGAAAGCATTATATTGATGATGATTTTTATTTATTATTATGGACAATGTTTTTATATTTTTGGTTTTTCTTGTTTATATAATAAAAAGAAATGAAAAATATTTTTGTATTTTTATATTTTTATAAAAATAAGAAGAAAATATTCACAAACGAGAATGATAACTTCACGAGGAAGGGTCTTCAAGGCACAACAAACTTCAACTCGATGATCGTCTCACGGCCTCCCCGGCAACGGCGCCAAAAATTGACAGATTCCTTTTAATACATATAAATATATAATAAATATATATAAATATATAATAAATAGGATAATATCAATAATAGTAGTATAGTATTACCGGAAGTATCGGTCTCTCACTTCGTTACCCACAAAGTTCAAAACCGGACCCGGGTCGTTCTTCCCGACGAGGCGTGAATGGAAAATCGAGTCGAGGTTTGAAAATGGTGCTTGAATGATCAAAGATTTGATTTGGAATCTATTTCTACTAATAAAGTACAAAAAAGTACTAAAAGAAAGCAAACAAGAAATGCAATTGAAGATATGGGCTAAAAACGTTAACGAGCATTAAAAAAGCGCCCTAAAAAACTAAATTATCAAAATTTAAACCTAAAATGATTTTTTTACTTTTAATTAACCCTAAGTGACTAAAATGTAAGAATAAAGAAAACTAGACTAAAAACGAAAGGTCTTCCTCTCGAACCCTCAATTGGTGATAACCTGACCTTAGGTCGATCTTCGAGTAGACACTCGACCCTTGAAGTTGGTCAAATAAGTCATCAATTCTTGGTAGCGGATAACGGTTCTTCACCGTTAATTTGTTTGTTCCCGATAATCTATGCATCCGTAATGATTCATCTTTCTTTCTTAACGAATTGAACTGGAGCTCCCCAATGGTGTCGAACTAGGTCTTATAAAGCTTTGTCGGAAAGATATTGTAGTTGATCGCCAATTCTTTCATTTCTGATGAGGCAATCGATAAGTTGCCCGTGTACTGGTGCCAGCACTAGGTACTAGATCGATGTGAAATTCCACTTGTCTGGTAGGGTGGAAGACTGCAAGTTCCTCGGGAATACTTCGGGAAAATTTTTAACGATCGTACATCTTGCGAGTTGCTTCTTCTTCGATTTGTCTCAGTCTCCTTGTTGGTAATATGTGCCAAAAAGACGTGAATCATTGTAGCAGAAATACTTCTGGGCCATTGGTGCACGAGATGAATGTTTTAATCGGTCCCGGTTTATTTCTACTCCGTCTCCCCCTGAAAAATTAAGATTTCGCTCCCAAAAGGAATTCGAACCGATATTCCTAGCACAGTCAATAAATGCCTGGTATTTCGTCAACCAGTCATGCCAATTATGAGTCATATTGTACCCATTTTAGCAGGAAGTTGGTCGATGTGAAAACGGATGGTTCAGAAATTTAACGTGCAGCCCAGTAATACCGTATTGCCCAAATTATTCTACAATCGCTAAATTCAACGTTATAACCATGATCTAATTATAGTGGGGCTTATTAATCTATGCACAAATTGAGTAGACACAAAACTTCTATCCGCACCAGTATCAAACAAAATGGAAGCACAACGGTTATTTAGGAGAAACGTACCCGTCACAACATTGTTGTCTGGGTTTTGCCCTGCAACTCCCACTGCATAAGCCCTGGCTACACCGTTACCATTTCCCTGATTCTTGTTCTTCCACTGGGGGCAGTCCTTCTTGAAGTGGCCTGGAGCCCCACACTCAAAGCAAACGATGGCATTGGTATTTGCCCCTTGGGCTCTCGGGTTGTTGTTGTTGCGGTTGTTGTTGTTATTGTTATTGCGGTTGTTGTTGTTATTTGCAGTTGCAGGCCGGCTCCTACAGTCCTTGGCCAGGTGGCCAAGCTTCTTGCAGTTAGTGCATGTAGGTATACAAGGACCGTAATGGTTGAAGTTACACTTGGGACATCGAGGTTTAGTCCCTTCATACGGTTTCTTGTCACCGTTCCCGGCAGCATAAGCCCTGCCTGTGTTCTGCCTTTTGTTTGGTTGTTGGTTTTGGTTATTTCGAGGAGTGTCTTCAAACTTCCTCTTGTTTTCTGCCTGTCTCTCAGCAAAAGTGTTATTTCTCCTATCCATCAATTCGGTCGCTTCGCAATAGCACTCCTGCATTGGTCTTTGGCTTCGATGCCACAACACTTGAGTAAATCAGGTCTGGGCATACCCACCGACTTATTTTCAATTTTGTCAGTTCTTCAGGGAACATCCTGTCACTCAGCAATGCAGTTCATGGAAACATTGGGTTGTAGTGCTACCACATCGGTGCCTTTTACTTTTAGGTTCCACAACTCTGCCTCAATCTTCTTGATTTCATTCCTCGGACAATATTTAGTCGTCATCTTCTTTTTCAAGTCAGACCACGTCATTGCATATGCAACCTCATTAGTCACTGTCCTAGCATGTGAGTTCCACCATGTTAGAGCAGTTCCCATAAGAGTACAAGTGGCAAACTTCACTTGATTCTCCACGGTGCAGTTACTTATGCGAAACACGGTTTCCATCCTCTCAAACCATTGGGTCAAGTCGACCACTCCTTCTGTGCCCCTGAAGTAATAAGGGTTGACATTTCATGAAGTCTTGATAGGTGCACTCCCGAACAGCGCGTTCATTCCTTCTCACACCGGTTCCCGAGGTATGGCTATCATCGCCATTTCGGGTCGTAGCACGTGCTGCCAACACAGCAGTGACACCCTCGTCGATCATGGCCTGAAGTTGGGCACTGGTGACCGAAGTGGTGGTAGTAGGGTCTGTGACTGGTGGGGGAGTTGTACCTGGGTTTAACCCGTGGGCCTTCTTTTGGTGCCATTTTTCTTAAATCACAATGAAACATAATAACGTTAGATTTCAAAAATCTTAATCATAACGCCGTTGTATATCATAAAGAATAAATACGAGATCACAACACCTGGTGAAATACACAACAGGTATTGAATTACAAATCGAATTTTTTCCACATTAAATTCAATTTTATAATTAAAACATAATCCATCCTTTCATATATAACTTGGAGAAAAATAATACATGATGGGTTAAATACACACGGACCACAAAAACATAGGGTTACAAGACAAAATAACCCAAAGCCATACTAGCGAGATATACTCGGAATACTTAGTAGGCTGTACAAGTAGCCGATCAGAACAAAAAGATCTAAATAGAGTTGCTAGACAAAACAAATACGATCATATACAGTCTGATAGCTGGGAATACTACCTAATACTTACATACGTACAGTGCTTCAGTCATAACCAGTCTAGAACTGCTACTGGCCTCCCCTGTAGCTTCTGGCTCTGCAGGTTCCTTAGCAGGTCCACTGCTTATCTCTGAAGCTCGATCATTCTGAGTCTTGAGGCTCTTCACTATTATTATGTCTCCACTAACTGTCTCTGTCTCTGATAGTCTGCTTTCAGCAGATCTGTAATCACCGACTGTCTCTTACGGTCTGCTGCCTGCAACTCAGTGATCTTGGACTGCTGAGCCATGACCGTAGTCCGAAGTGATATGCCCTTAGAATGTACCTGATCGCAATCATCCATCGACCGTTGGCCAAGCGGCCGAGAGAATCTGCCTCCTCCTCCATCAGAAGGGCAGTGCGTCTATGGAATGGCCTATCCCTGTATAACATGTTGACTCGGGCTCTAAGTGAGTCGGTCTTACCGTGCTTCATCCAACTAAGGGGAAACATAATTTATGATCTCATCCTCCTGGTCAACAGTAGTAGCCAACTCAATAACTCTCTGATTGACCCCCTCTAGGGTGGTCGGTGCAATCTCCTAGATGGCTCCTACAAGGTCATCCCAAGTATCCGTAATACCATAGCCTAACTCTTTATACGTTTGGCATCCTGGAGCGGCATCTAATATCAGGCAAATCATAAAGGGTCTGCCTAGCTGTGGTAGGTCTAACCTGCCTAGCAGCACCAGCTGCCGAACTCTCCCCGACCTCGTATCCAAGACCAGGAGTAGTACGACGCGGCCTCTTACGAAGTGGTAAACAAATCTCCGGCATCTCAGTCTCATGAACAGGAGATGGTAGTACATCTCTTTGTCTAATCCCAGCAGCTCAGGATCCCAGAGATCCCTCAACATATGTAGGGCCATTGGGTGGTGGTGATGGTAAGGGTAATGGCGGAGAGGGTATCTGAGGGAGTGGTGATGAGTATGGAGAGAGAGGTGATGGTGGTGGAGTAGGTAAGGCTAACTGTCTTCAACAGCTTCCTCAGAGAGGGTATCTGAGGAAGTGGTGATGAGTATGGAGAGAGAGGTAATGGTGGTGGAGTAGGTAAGGCTAACAATCTCTCAGCAACTTCCTTTGAAGAGGAAACGGTGCCGGTGCATGAGGTCGTTTTTTTATTTTTTTTTTTCTTTTTTTTGGGTTTTTTTCTTTTTTTTTTTATTTTCTTTTTCGGTTAGACTCCTAGCCGTGACGCGATAAGCAAGGTATGGGTCCTGGTCAGCTGAATAAGCAACAACTGCAGGGTCGGCAGGAGCTAAGTGCTCCTCCTCTGTATCATCATCATCATCATCGTCATCTCCTCTGTCAGCAAGATAGTCGGCTGGATCCTCCTCAGGATCCTCCTCGTCATCCTCCTCTGGGTCCTCCTCAGGGTCGGACTCCGGTATATACCCTGGTGACTGATGAGTAGGTGAGTCAGCAGCAGGCATTGGCTGCTCCGCAACCAGGAATACCTCATCGTCCACTAGTAAGAACTCTGGGTAAACAGGCTCCAAAACAAATGGTACATAGATAGGTAAAGGTGGTACCTGCTCTGGCTCCTCAGGGCCAGGCACGTAATCCAGAGATGGTGGATCCTGAAAAATAGGTCCTTCGGCTCCTGGTGATCCTACGTCAGATAGGTCCTCATATGGGCTGGATATCTCAGTATACGTAACTGTAGAATCTTCCAAATCCGACATGCTCGAAACTGAAAAATCGAAAGTGACTTATATAAGTATATTAATATAAGACTATTATCCTTATATACGTAATATATTATAAACACATATATCAATTATGCATGCATATAGCCTAACTGACTAATGCAACAATTTGTATATGAATACCCCATAAAAACCCTTTTGTATGTATGCAATGTTTGAAATATGGTTATAGTCCAACAAAAACATTTTGACATGGTTCTCTATAACCATGGCTCTGATACCAATCTGTAACACCCCCAAAATGGGTAGCAGCGGAATAAGGATCCGGGGCGTGTTACTTCAAGATCAACAGCACAAGATATATATTAGAACGACATAAAAATTAATTTAAATTGATACATTGGATTTAAACAAAAGGACATTATACAAAGCTTATAGCTTTACTTGTTCTTTGTTTAATATTACAAAAGATAACATAGATTTCCCAAAACATGATGCACATAAATCTTTAACAGTGCAATCCAAAACATAATCCAATGCATCCTTGGCACCTCGTGCCTATTGACCTCCTGAAAACATTGCTTAAAACGTCAACAAAAATGTTGGTGAATTCATAGGTTTATGTATTTAAATTATGCAGGACCGCAAGACTTTCCCGTGATGTTACACCATATGCCAACAATCACAAAACCAGATTACTGTTTGCACTAAGCTCATGGACACTTGAAGTCTACCTATATTTTTGCTATTTTAGCAGTTATTTGCCCGTACAGATGTTGTAACCCGCAACATCCAAGTCCGACATGGTCAACGTTCGTTCCCGGTGATAGCTAATCACCCAAACGGGGAGGGAAATCTTGCGGTCCTACAATTGATTTACATAAACCTATGAATTCACCAACTTTATGTTGACGTTTTAAGCATGTTTTTCTCAGGTCAATAAGGCACGAGGTGCCAAGATACATTGGGGGTCACTCTTTGGAGAGTCGCTACTAAAGATTTGGGTCGTATTACATTTTGGGAACATTTGTTATAAACCGAAATCTTTATTTATATTGTCGAACAATTTGAAGTCATGAGCTTATGTAATGAACAAGTATTTTGTTTAACCCAATGTATCTTATTAAAACGACACGTATAGTGGTCGTTCTCATATCTTGTGCTATTGATCTATGAAGTAACGCTCCCGGATACATTATTCCGCTGCGACCCTATTTGGGGGTGTTACAGATTGGTATCAGAGCCAAGGTTATAGAGAACCAGGTCAAACGTTTTACTTGGACTATAACCGTTTTCAAACATTGCATCATACAAAGGGATTTTCAAGGGACATTCATTCACTCATTCATTCATACATTACTTGTTGCATTAGTTGAGTGTACTAGATGCTGCATGATTCACATACGTGTTTATAATATATTAAGTATATTATTATGAGTCTTATATATGTACTAATGTAAACTCTGTTTAAGTGTTACAGATTCAGTCATGTCTTCGACATCATCTGCGATTACCTACACATCTGTCTACACTAATTCTGAGCCAGGGAGGGTATTTTGGGGAGCTGATGGGGAGCTGTCGGATGGAGGTTCTCCGCGAGTCATCGTATACAGATACGATGGACTCCCTATACAACTGGTAGCCTCGCCATCTCCGGACTATGCGCCAGGTCCTGAGCACCCACCTTCACCTGTCGAGGTACCATACGTACCTAAGCCGGAGTACCCCGAGTACCTAGTACCATCCGATGATGAGGTACATATAGAGGACCAGCCTCTACCTGCTGATGCCTCACCCGTAGCCTTATCACTAGGCTATGTGGCGGATTCTGATCTGGAGGAGGACTTCGAGGAGGATCATGTTGATTATCCTGCTGATGGAGGGGATGATGATAACAAGCCCTCCGATGATGATGATGATGATGATGATCATGACATGGATGATGAGGATGAGGATCGACTTGATAAAAATCGTCAATTTTAATTATTTGCTCGCCGTGATTTAGATATTTATCCGCTTTAGCGTTTAAGAAATTGACAACTCCATATTTTAGCTTCGAAAACTTATTTATCTTCATATTTAATAACTTTTTTGACATTTTATCCCGTTTGGCCGAAACCGCGTCAAAATAGTATTTTTACAATTTTTAATATTTCTATTAAGTGTTTTAAAACAAATATTGTGGTATAAATGTTTTAGGAAAGTAAAAATAAAAATACAAAATAAACATAACATAAAAACCAAACACCCCATTCTTTTAATATGCTCCATCAAAACTAGAAACCAAACACACCCTTATATTTGTATTTCCTCTAACAAAATCATAAAGCAAACACCACTTTAGAACTTAATTAGACATTTTGACCACCTATAAAAGGGTTGGACCCCTTTCAAACACACAGTTATACAATTTATATAAAAAAATTGCCTGTTTCTTCCTTCCTTCTCTGTTCGACGCAGGCAACACCCAAACCACCATCATCATCACTAAAAATCTAATTAATCATTCCCATTCACTCTCAAATCATTATTTCATAAACCCCTATCATCCTACATCAATAATAATCACCATGCATGTGTTTAAGAAGATCCATGATTTGAAGAATATTAATTTTTAGGGTTTTAATCAAATTAAAGGATATTGGATTAACAAGGATTAAGTATTGAGTGCATGTTTAAGACTTGATTAAAGGAAAAGTTAGGGTTGATATTTTGAGGTTGTTTGGGTTTCGGTTAAACAAGGAGAATAAGGAGGAGTTTTTATTGATCTTTTACTTCTATCTTATTATGCTTGTAAGTTAATTTTAAACCCTTTATCATCGATTAATTTCTACACATATTGCATGAGTTGATTTTTACTTTCTAATAAGCAAGCATGATCTTGGTAATGTGATTTTTTGGGTTGATCCATGACCATCATGTTTGATGTGTGAGATATTTTATGGCAATTGCAAGTGAAATAATTGGCGATTGGATGAGTTTTTTGAACGAATTTTGGGAAGTAGATTTAGGAATTAATTTGAGGTCAGTAGAAAAACGTGATCTACTAATAAATATATGGCCTGGAGCTATTATTAAATTACATGGTTGGATAATACATTCCTTAAGCATCATGTGCACTTGATGGGTTATCAACTACTCCGAAAAGGGAGTATGTCCGTTTTACGATTGCTAGTCAAATATGGAACATCATTGGAAAACTCGTTAAACTCCAGGTCATAACTCTAAAACTTTATGAAATGAAAGCTACACTCAGTAAAGATACATCTTATCTAACTTTTACAAGTGGATTCCCACCCCTATTTTTTTTTTTTATTTAAAAAATTAGCTATCACGGTTTGGAAAATACAACAAAATTAGGTTTGGGTAGTAAATAAGGGACTAGCTGGCAAGACCAGCAGTATAAAAGGTTAAATACAGCAAAACTTTATAGGTCTAAGAAGTCTGCATTATTTGATTGGAATTAGGGTAGAAAAAAATAAAAGTACATGTGTCGAGTTGGCTAGAGCCATATCTCCTCCGGATGAGTGAGATATGACCAATTTACCGAAACTAGTCAATTCTGAACTACTCTTTGAAAAAGGGATTTCTAGCTCCGATTTTTTGCACTAAAGTGTGGAGTTTTTTAAAAACATGGTTAAACACTATGCCATCATAAGCTTCATCTCTCCTTGGATTCAACTTGATTTTCTATTATAGAATCGGATATTTATGCCAAAACCGTAAGCGTTAGAAATTCAGCGAACTTTCTGTTTTGATTATGATTAGTAACAAACTCAATTCCCGAGGATATGTAAATGGTTTGAATTAAAAGACTTATTTTCTGGAAACTAGACTTAAGGTAACCTTCGCAGGTTGAAAGCCCAATCCCTTTTATCTTTTATCGGTTAAAAGAAAAAGGTCTTGTAAAGTTGATTAAAATTCAGCAACTTAGTTTTATGCCTTTTCTTGAGAAATAAAAGTGCGGGCACATAGTAATAAGATAAAAATCGCTAAGTGAGACTTAGTGGACACTTAATGTAGTATAAGTGCAGGTTGTATACCAATTTGGGGATAAAAATACTTCGGTTAAGTTATAATGCAATGCCATGCATATTTCAGAAACATATCTCGTGATCATTTGATTTACTTTTACGTATCGATCTTCTTTATCATTCTAAGCCGCGTCACGTCTTTTAGGTTGTGCTTAGACGCTTCTCACTCGTCCGAAGGTCCATACTACTTCTGGTCTTCATCACTCCTAAGGTGAGTTCATAGCCCCATCTTTTCTTCTTTAATGGTTTTCATAACTATTTTCGGGGTGAGAATACATGCTTGTTTTACTAAGCAAAATTATTGATTCCAATTTCATAAGCGTTACATGAATGTTTTTACTAAAGATTTTACTTGCTTTTCACATGATTTCTAATACATGTTTGATACATGGTTGTTTACCATTGAATTTATTAAAGCTTAAATTGCTTACTAAATGATTTGAGACCATTGATTAATTATTTACAAAACCGTGAGTTTTGAACATATACCTGTTTTAAATTGGACACAAGTGCTTGAAGGGTATTCTTGACCCGTTATTGTGAATTATCGTAGGAGTACCTATTGCTAAAGACCCTAATATCGTGAACCGTTAACTACCTGTGATGGGTAGACGCTAGTGTAATAAATAGTACTATAGGGTGACTCCCCGTCCGGGGTTTGAATCCTTTTGGAACACCCACTCTTAAATGGATATATTATTCTGGAAGTTGGTATATAGCAATAATACCAAATCATTTGGGGCCAACTATATTTTCTCGTCCAAAGGATCGGTTGTCACGAGCACAATGCGATAATTCTGTTACTTGACACTGCATTCGTTGCATTGTCGTTGGTTGATCTTATACCTTGTGGTCCACTACTAAGCATACTTGATTTATTAAATTACCACTTGAATTTGGAAACAATACTTATAAATGTTGAAACGCTACTTTTCGTACTGAAAATAACTTGATTTATTATTTCAATACTATTTTTACTTAAACCTATGAATTCACCAACATTATTGTTGACTGTTTTGGCGATGTAATTTTCTCATGTTTATGATCTTGTTAGCTGAGCTTTGGGAGCATTTGAGACCCGTGGATATCAACAAAACTCAAGGACTTGGTTTTCTTCACATTTAATAACTTTTAACTTTAAATATACAAAATGATTCACGTTTGAACTCTTGTAATTTTGTTAAATTATAAATTTTTGGGACCAAATTTTACTCTGAAATTTTAATCGAATGTGAAATTTTATTAACGTCTCTTTGAGGTTGTTTTTTGTAACTTGAATACCCCAAAGTGTTATTCCGCTGCATTGTGATTTTATGGGGGTGTTTCAGATTGGTATCAGAGCACTCGTTATAGCGAACTAGGTCAAAATTTTAAGAGTCCTTCACTATTGTCCGATATCCGCGCGCGCTTGCTCCCCGGTAACTTATATGCTCCCTTTTGCATCCTTATTGCTATTATATTAATAATGAATATATAATGCTTGGTTATTATTTTGCTCTCATACGTCTATCTTATTGTAACACCCCCAAAATGGGTCGCAGCGGAATAAGGATCCGGGGCATGTTACTTCAAGATCAACAGCACAAGATATATATAAGAACGACACAAAAGTCGTTTAAACTGATACATTGGATTTAATTAAAAGATATATTACAAAAGCTTATAGCTTTACTGTTCTTTATGTTCCATATTACAAAATAAACATAATTCCCAAAACTGAAACACAAAAGTCTATTAACTGTACAAACCCAAAACAATAATCCAAAGCCTCCCCTTGGCATCTCGTGCCCTAATGATTCCTGAAAACATTGCTTAAAACGTCAACAAAATTGTTGGTGAATTCATAGGTTTATGTATTTAAATTATGCAGGACCGCAAGACTTTCCCGTGATGTTACAACATATGCCAACAATCACAAAACCAGATTACTGTTGCACTAAGCTCATGACACCGAAGCACAACTCATAATTGCTATATTAGCAGTTATTTGCCCGTACAGATGTTTGTAACCCGCCACATCCGATCCGACATGGTCAACGTTCGTAGTTCCTAGTGATAGGCTAATCACCTAACGGATGTTATCCCAATAGATCTATTTTATCATTACCGCTCACATAATGTAATTCACCACTACATCTATAAATTAACAGATCATTAATAAATTGCACAGGAGGGTTATCGCTACTTAGGCAACACATAATCAATATACTTTCAACACTTGCGTCCAATTTATAAAACAAGCATGTTTCCACCCCAAAATAAAAATAAATCAGTAAAACTGTAAAAGTGGGGCTATGAACTCACCTTGAAGTACAGGATAAGCTCAATAAATCTCAGATAAAAAGTCACAAAACGATAAATGCAACACATAAAAATTACGCTGTATAAGTACAGAGTATTTAATATCAACACTGAAAAAATCTATATTAGTTGTTACATCGTACTATCGTTCGGGCTATCATAAATAAAGAGGTCATGACATGACGTATGAGGAGTTTAGGACACTTTAAATCGTAAATCCAACAACTCATCGACACGCCAACCGAAGAGGCCTCATTAAGAACTCCCTAGTAATATAGCCTTTGATACCACTCCAATATTCTAGATAGCATAATCACCGACTTAATCATTTAGAAAAAATAGTATTTTATAAAGGTGGAAAACGTTTAAAAATATACTTTCGTAAAAAAGACCTAACTTGGTCGTTTTAAGCCCGTTGCTCGCGTTTTCTTACGTCCACGCTTCGTAGTAAGACGAGCGATCAAAATATACCTTTTAAAGTTTTAAAAAATCTGTGATGAATTAGTAAAAATTAAAACTTGTTTTTTTCATAACAGCTATATACCCCGTTTTATACGTCTTAATTAGCATAAACTACGTAATCGCTATAACTTATTTCGTTTTAACTCCGATTTTAGTGGATTCCTTCGAGTAAAGTTACTTCGATATTAAAAAGATTTATTAAATTTTATAAAAATACATCCACTGATGAATAGTTCTTTTTACTGTTCATAAGTTTATAAAATTACTTTTATAAACTTTAATATCGAAAATGTCGTAATTTAGCTCGTTATAGTTTCCGTTTTGAACGATTCTTTGCAGTGTACGATCTCGCAAATCAACAAGTTAATATCATATTTTTATGGTTCTAAACTCCAACTACTGACATAATATATCTTTTCGTATAAAAATATTTTTATAAAAGTATTTGTAGTCGTAAACTTGTTTTTAACGTATCTTTTCGTTAAAATGGTTTTTCAAGTTTCTTATCATTATGGAATCGTCATGAGGCGTATTATTTTTATAAAACATCATAACCTACTGTCCAAAATTCGAATTTGGACAGCCCCTAAGTTTTCATGTATGTTTCTTTATAAAAACCTTGTTTTTATGTATTATTAACTTAGTAGTTTACTATAAAATCTCTTAAAAACATATTTTACATATGTGGTACTTATAATAATATCTAATATCATCCCTAGTCCTTATAATTTCATTGTAACAAGTTCAACCCTTTTACTTTCATTATTTTCACATGTGAAGTTTTAAGAAACCTTATAAAACCCTAATTTAACCTAAACATGTTTATACTTAAACTATAAGTTAACATACTTTTATATTTACTTTTCCATGATATTTATAACATTAGGACATGAGAATAAGTGTATAAATTGATAAACTCAAATAAAAATCCATTTTATACATTTAAAAGTCATTAGTGGTGATTATGGCTATATTTAACATGTAATACATAAATTTCCATAAAAAAGAAAAGTATAACGATTTACGAAAACCTTAGTACTGATGTAAGAGATTGTACATAATTCTAAACCCTGTTTTAGATCCAAGCTTTCAAGCTTATAACCCTAGATTAGGTTTCCAAAACCCTAATCTTTACTTTTTCTTCTTAATCCTTGCAAATGATGAACCAATGCTTGCAAACACCTTAGAATACCTTAAGTATGTTGTGTATATGCTTGTATAATCTTAGAAAATCAAACTATGGATTTTGTTTGGCAAGGGTTTTGAGCCGTGAGCTCTAATGAGGAGAGAAAGAGAGTTTTTGTTGATTTGGTTAAGTATATAAGAAAGGAAGAGTGCATGCATGAGTATTTATAGTGAAAATATCTTGCTAACCTAACCATGGTTACTTTCTAACCCTAGTTAGGTTAACAAGTCAAGTTGATAAAGGTGTAAGAAACTTGTTCCCTAGATCTTTATAATATCTTAGATATTATGTACAAGTTGCAAACTCTTGATTCAATCCTTAAAATTTCGGCATAATACATATATATGTGATGTTATATTTATTATTTTGAGTATTGGGTATAATCGTGGGTATTCGTTTAGGCGTAGTTAGGTTTTGGAACTTCCGGGTATGCCTAAACGCATTTTATTACGAAACATAAGCATTTTACGTAGCCGATAAAAATAAGATGAACAAAGTTATTAATTATCCTCATAATAATCATATAACACTTGCTTGATGTAAACATTTAATCGTTTAATGCCCGTTTACATTGTATGATCATTTTCAGTTTACGCGATTTAACTTAACGTTTACGGTTTAAAAGCAAACGCGTAAAACCCTAAAAATAAATTGTGAATTTCATAATGTCATACAATGACCTAAAACACGAGGTGTTATAAATTCACATAAAAGTCGAATCTAAAATTTTACAAACAAATTTAAAACCTTATTTAAAATGCGGTAAACTATTCACTCCCCCTTCTAGTTTTCCCCAATTGATATCAAGAGCCACACTAAACTGGATTTTTAAAATAAATTGTATTTTAAAACTTGAATCGATTTATGGAATCGAAATAATATTTAGAAGGGAATCTATGCAAAGACCAACACTATTTGAAAGTGATGGATTTATTTATTGAAAAAATAGATTCGAAACATATGCGAAGTTAAAAGATCTAGATCCTTGGCATGTTTTCCTCCTATCCAAAATAATCTCGAAACTAAAAAGGATGAAATTGTACCTTTTCATAAATAAAACGACGATCTTAAAAAGAAACTTGCTAAAAATAATGAATCCAAAATGGTAATTTATAATGCTCTACCACGAAAAGAATATGAAAGAATTTTTATGTGTCAAACCGCAAAAGAAATTTGGGATACTTAGTTAATCACTCATCAAGGTAATAATCAAGTCAAAGCTAACAAAATAGATATTCTTCTTCAACAATATGAACAATTCATGATTCCTAAAGAGGAATCAATAGATAATGCCTTTGCTAAATTTAACACTATTATTACTAGTCTAAAAGCACTTGATGAAAGTTTTTCGGGCAAGAATTGTGTTAGGAAATTTCTTAGGTCATTGCATCCTAAATGGCGTGCAAAAGTCACGGCGATTGAAGAATCAAAGAATCTAACAACTCTATCACTTGATGAACTTATTGGAAATTTGAAGGTTTATGAAGAAATAATTAAGAAAGATTCCGAAACCGTCAAAAGCAAAAGAGAACAAAGTAGATCTATCGCCTTGAAAGCTAGAAAGGAATCTAGTGATGACGATAGCTGAACCTCCGATAGGGAAGATGAATAATACGCCATGGCCGTAAGAGACTTCAAGAAATTCTTTAAAAGACAAGGACGATTTGTAAGACAACCATATGAAGAAAGAAAATCATACCAAAGAAATAAAGACGACAAAAATGGCAAAGGCAAAAGAAAATGTTTCAAGTGTGGAGATCCAAATCATCTCATCGGAGAAT
>BQNB010062716.1:0-33707 GCA_026074375.1 Tanacetum coccineum
ATGAAATCCTTCACTTCCTTCTGACTTCTGTAAGTAGGCAACCATGTTGTGCTTGTCGCAGAAATCCAAATTCGCCATTTGATGAAAAGAAGTTTGATTAAGGTTATGGGATTTGTTTGTATATAAGAGTATGTGAGCTTGGCAAAGTTAATTGAGATTATGTAGAGTGCTGTTAGATATTAGAAAAAGACTCGGTCACCCCGTGTATTTTACTGTTTATTATAGCTCGTAGTTTTATAGTTAATAGTATGTTTTTCGGTATTAAGTCGGGTACGAATACCCGGTATATTGTAAGTACTATATAAGCCTCTTCCAACTTTGGAAGAGGCAAGCTAGTCGTTATTTCCTTTTCATAGAAACACATTCACTCTCTAGATATTCTCTCTCAAGTGTTTCTCTCTCTAGAAACTAGCCAAATCCAAGAATCGACCTCGTGTTATGATATAGGATATACCACAATTGGTATCAGAGCTTATGGGATGATTAGATCGTGTGTATGTGCGATTTCTTGCTTGTTTTAGATCGAAAAGTGTGCCATAGAAAGTTCTAGCTCGTTTTTTGAAGATCTCCGAATTTTGTTGTTTGTATTGATAAAGTTTGGGTGTTTCTAGTTGCTATTACCTTATGGTACTGTGTTGTGCAAAAGAAATCAAGCAAAATCGTTCAAAAGGGTGATTTATAAGTGATTTTGTGTGATAAAAGTCGTTGTTCTTCGTGGAGAGTTGCCAGAATTTCTTCACGGCGGTTTGCTGAAATATAATATTTTATTAAGTAGGTTACCAACCCTCTGACACACGGCGGGTTGCTTAGGTGGCGAGTTGCTCAAGAGGCGAGTTGTTACTAAGCAGCGAGTTGCTTACCAGCGGTTTGCTTACCAGCGAGTTGCTTACCAGCGGTTTGTTTACCAGCGGTTTGAACAGGTTATCAGCGGGTTGAATATTTTAATAGCAAATATCTAAAGGAAACTCTGGCGGTTTGTAAACTCAACGGCGGTTTGATTAAAATATAGACGGCGGTTTGTATTCCTTCTTCGCGGCGGGTTGCTTGGCAGCGAGTTGTGTTCGGCGAGTTGCCTTAAAATTCCACCACCGGCGGGTTGCTTACTTTTTGCAGCGGTTTGATAGCCTTTGGCGGCGAGTTGAGCTTCTGTCTTCAAAAATTTGAAATACTTCAAACTCGGGATTCAATATCACTAAAAACTAAACTACGTATACATTATCCTCACCTACATTTTAAAGTTACTCTCACTAATCATTGATCGATCAAAACATATCATATCATAATAATACAAGATGTCTAGAATGCAAGAAGACATCCAGTGTGCAGGTTCTGATACACGCCCACCAATGCTTGACAGAACAGACTTTGAATCTTGGCAACAACGTATTTGTTGGGAATTTTAGAATTCATGAAGGACTGACATTTTAGAATTCATAAAGGACTGACATGTGAGTTACGAAACCCATAAATAGAAATGAAGAAAGAAGAAACAAAAGGAAACAAGATATGCCAAAGAAGGAAACAAGACCAAGATTAATGTTGATTGAAATCAACATTAATGTTGAAGATATAGATTAGCTAAAACCATTAATGTGAAGATTAATGTTGATTATTTAGTTTCATCGATTGTAATGTTTTCTTTTAAAACTAATAAGGACTCCTATTATGTAATGAGTTAGTTAGCTGTGTTAGTAAGCAAGGGTTTCTTGTAACATCCCTCTTATTATATAAAGGAGGGTAGGCGTCTAGGTTTATGGACACCTTTACCTTTTCAACTCATTACTCCTCGTGTAGGTTACACATATTTCCACCATTGTATTGCTTTAGGTTTTGTAAACCCTCGTACTTTTTTGAGTTCTAGTATTATTTAATTCAATAATATTATAGGATTGTTGGTTTTCATTTGTTCCAATTCAACTTACCATTGTTACTTCTTCTCAACCTAAAAGGTTAGATTCCGCTAGGCTTTGGTTGAAACATTTTAAACAAAGTTTCGATAAATTAAATATTTTGATTTACCCAAGGTAAATTAACCTTATATACCTAGGCAGTTGGATATTGAGTTGTGGGACTTTAACAAAGTGGTTTCAAATGCCTCGTTGAGAAGCTTTGTGTGAGAAGAACAATTTTCTACACATTTGGATGGTGGTGAAGAAGAAATGGCGGTGCCATGAACTTACAGGTAAAAAACTGTACTTCTATGGTTGTGATTCTAAAATTAATGATCTTAACAAAACTTAATGATAATCTTGATTGACTTTATAATGTTTGTTTTATTAAAGTTCATAGCATATCAGATGCTGTTTTAAAAATTAGAATCACAACGGCATGGTATCAAAATAATCAGTTTGCCTATGAGGAAAGATTAGGGTTTTGCAAAGTGTTTTGGGAAATTACGTATTAATGAGGTTAAAAATATTCTGAAAAAAATCAATGCTGAGATTAAAAATGGAACAAACAAGCTTTGCAAGCTAAATTAGATAATTTCTTTGTCCAGTTTAATAAAATGGAAAGAATCTTCTAAAAACTTTGCTAAATTGATAGTTAATTCTTTGTTCTGTGATTCAAGCTAGGTTTGGTTTACAAGGATTATAAAGGGCGAAAAATGAAATTTATCTATCTGGAAATGCAAAGTATTTTTGTTCCCAGATAGAAGCGAATGATAACACTTTATTATCAAGAACATGTTAGTTTGTCAAAGAAGGGGGGAATGAATGCTGTTCCCCACCATCACTATGGGAATTTTCATGCCTTCCTCTAACCAACCTGTACATTGATGAATCAAATATGGTCTTTTGGTATAAAATGTCTGGTGAGTCCATTCCTCTGAAGAGGCTTTGCCTAAACCTTGCTGTTATTGAACTAAAACAAGTGAAAATGTGTGTGTAAGTCTAAGTTAAGTGCTGAATCAAGATGGTTTTATTCATCTATCTGTTTGTTCTAAAATAAAATGTTATAAAAAAAGATAAAATTAGGACATACATTAAGGACTACTAGTGGTATCAAACGGAGGATGGATTGGTATGATTGAATCAAAAGGTAGGAGATATTTTGAGTTCAAAAAATAAAAGCTCTGCTATGTTTGTGGTAGTTTTGTTCAATTGCTGCAACCTGTAAATAAGAAAAGTGATTAACTGGAACAAGTTAAACCAACTATGGAACAAGTCAAAGACATGTGAATCACCAGAACTTTGTTCTAATAACCCTTTCATATAAGATAAATCATCTTTTTACTACAGATGTTTTTAACAAGAATGTGTGGGTACAAGATATGATCTTTCTAGAACCAAAAAACAAAGGTGAAATCGGTTAGGCTTTGCTAAGTGGGTTTGGAAAACAAACAAGCTGTTTTAGTACTTGTATCTCAAATAGTCTAGAGCTTCAAAAATGTTTATTAAACAGATATGATTATGTTTGATGTTATATGGAAGTTTCATGTCAGGTTATGGCTTGGGACTTCCAAAACAACTAAACTCCTTTCTTGTTCTTGTGTTCCTGTTTTTTTAATAATTAATGCGTTTATGCTGTTGTCTTTGAATTCATTCTTGTCTGGTGGGAATGTTTATTTACTTGTTCTTCATTTCTGCTGTTCGTGTCCTGCTGGTCTGCATCATGGTTCCTAATGATGGTCAAATATTTGTTAATTGGTCAAAATGCAGTTTTGGGTACAAGTTGATTTTTTAATTTGGTCAATAAAGATTTGGTTCAAGTTGTTATTTAATTTGGTCCAAATAAAGATTGATCAAAGATGATATTCTAAATTTGGTCAAAATGAAGAATTTGGTCACAGATGAATATTTTAATTTGGTCCCCAAAAATGAAGATTTGGTATAAGAAGAATAATTAATTATCTTTTGTATTGAGAATTTGGTCATGAGAGTTGACACGCATAATACAGGACGGTGATATTCGCTCATATATAGGAATTGCAAACTGATCCTATAATATCTCATTTGAGTGGTGCATAGTTTGTCAACCCTGATTTTTAGGAATGAGATTGATACTAGAAATATTCTTCCTGATCTTGTGGGATTGATTGTGTTGCGTGATTTTTGGCTCGACTGTTATGGCATGCAACGGATAAGGAAGCAGATTTGTACGTAAATTATGGGAATTATTGAAAACGACTAAGTGTCGTTTCTGCTGATGGCGTTAAGTGGTTCCTGCTGATTATGTTCATGCTGCTCATAATTTATTTCTGCTGATAACGATCATCGTTTCTGCTGGATATATTGTGTTTCTGCTGATCATTCTTTATTCCTGCTGGTTGTGTCGGTTCCTGCTGTCTGTAATCATCTACCCCGTGTTTATTGTTGTTTATTTTCTGCTGGTATCTTTTTGTTTGATGCTGTTTGTTTGTATTACTGATGACTTCGTGTTCGTTTCCTGTGTTCTCGAGTTGATGGTTCCTGCTGTTCGGTTTATTATTTGTTTTGTCTAAAAAAAAAAAGGATGGGAGTTATTCATGTGCTTGTTGCTTTGATTCCTGTGGTTGTTTTATTATGACCTGCTGTTAGTTCAAAAATATAAAAAAAAAGGCTACATTTGAGGGGAGGCTAAATACCAGTTTGAGGGGAGGCTTATTATGAGTGGTTTGTTTCTATTTGAGAAGGGTTTGGGTGTTGGCTAACCACCACACAACAAATGGTCATCAGTTCACCATGCCTTACAAGCATAAGAACTGGCTAGTCCAAGAGCAAACGGCTGCTTTGGTAAGACCTTTGCAAATCCGTGAGGTTGCCAGGTACCCAATGGATGGTATACTTTCCTTTATTCTTTGAATGAAAAGTGGCTAGTCCATAGCAAACGGCTCATGGTAAAGACTTTCTCAAATCCGTTGATAGCTGTAAGGGTTTGCTAAAAATCCTATGGCCTTCACTCACCATGTTCTTGTAACAAAGAGTGGCTAGTCCAAGAGGGTACGGCTCTTGGTAAAGACATCATCAAATCCGTTTATGGCTGGTAGTTTGCCAAAAACTATACCTTTCAATGATTCACTTTCAGTGATGAGGATAGTTTTGAATACTTATTTAATGATTGATTCTTTGTACTCTTTGACTTTTCATGGTTCGTTGAGAAGACAAGCAAATGGGGGACATTGAAGAGTTTGGTGATATCTCCTGGTGCTCAAGATGAAACGCGTTTGGAAACTGAAGGTAACGGAGTTAACCGTTAAGATTTAGGGCGGATTGTTGGGTATTTTTGAATTCTTGAAGGACTGACATTTTGATCATAAAGGAGGACATGTGAGTTTACGAAACCCATAATAGAAATGAAGAATGAAGAAACGAAAAGAAACAAGTTTATTGCCATGATGGATAAAAGGACAGATTAATGTTGATTGAAATCAACATTAAGGTTGAAGATATAGATTAGTCAAACATTAATGTGATGATTAATGTTAATTAATTAGTTTTTCACATTATTATCTTGTTAAGTCCCACAACTCTAGATCTACTGCCTTAGGTTATAAGGTTATTATTACCTTGGTAATCACAAGATAATAATGTGAGAAACTTTGTTAAAATGTTTCACCAAAGGCTATGCGGAATCTAACCTTTAGTGTTTGAGAAGAATAACAATGGTAATGGAATTGGACAGTGATATAACCACAAGCCTTCATTATTACTTGATCTAAAGAATACGAGTACTCAAAAGTACTAGGGTTTACAAAACCTTAAAGCTATAACAATGGTGGAAATATGTGTAAACTACACGTGTGTATGTGAGTGAAGGAAAGGTGTCCCTAAACCTAGACGCCTACCCTCTTTATATAATAGAGGGAGGTTACAAGAAACCCTAGCTTACTAACAAAGCTAACTAACTATTACATAATAGGTTCTTATTGTTTCTAAAGAAAAACTTTACAATTAGGAAATATAATTAATTAACATTAACATACATTAATGTTTGACTAATCTATATTTCAAACATTACTTGTGATTTCAATCAAACATTAACTTGGTCTTGTTTTCCTTTTTGGCATATCTTGTTTCCTTTTGTTTCCTTCTTTCATTCATTTCTTTTATGGGTTTCGTAACTCACATATCAGTCCTTTATGAATTCTAAAAAGTCAGTCCTTAATGATAATTCTAAACTTCCAAACCAGTATTTCGTCTGTACGTATGGAAAGGATAATGGATGAGAATTTTATGACGTCCATTTAATGAAGGACATTTCATGATGGGAACTGGTTTCAATGTTATTATGGAGGAACTGAGGGTGCAGTTCATCAAGGTCCAGTAGTGCTAGAGTCCTTATCGACCTTTCAGCTTGAAGAAAAGAAAGGTATATAGCTGTTATTAGTGCAACCAATATCTCCTACTTCAGGGTTTTACCAAGGACATCTACTCACTCATCAATCACTTACATGAAGCCCAAAGACATTTGGAAAACGTTGAAGATGATTATGAAGGTTATGATGTTAACAAAGATGACAGGGAATCTCAGTTATACGATGAATTTGAACACTTCCGTCAAATCAAAGGAGAAGGCATTCAAGGATACTACGTTAGGTTTACGAAGCTCATTAATGACATAAAGAAAATCCAAGATGACATGTCCAGGATGAAGCTTAACTCAAAGTTTTCCGTGAACAACTTGTTGCCTGAGTGGAGTAGATTCTTAACTGAAAGTATAACTTAATGAGGTTTAGAAAGTAGTCAATAACAGTGATCAGTTGTTATGCCTACTAAAGCAAATAGAGGTGCATGCTAATGAGAACAGAATTATGATGGAAAGGTTCGGTCAACCAAATACTGATCCTTTGGCACTAGTGTCGGACGCCTCAGCTCAGCAGTATCCAACACAATCATCCAAGTCTCCAAACTCAACAGAACCATATCCTTCTGACAACTTTCAAATGAACTCAGGAAGTTCTTCAACAGAAAACCTGATTGAAAGTTTAACCAACTCACTTGCTCTCTACTCTATCACAAATCACATCTTCTCAAACAAACAATCAACTGAGAGCTTCGTCAATTGCAAGGAACAATGCTTATGGTTTCAAGACGGGAAGTTGTGGTTCAAGATGTACGTGGAATGATACATTCGAGGACTAATCAAGGAAGACCCGTTTCAATAGTAAAAATGCAAGAGGAAATGGTGTGGCGGGAAAAGTAGGAGCTTCCAAAACAGAGGAGGCGTTGATCAATCCTGGTCAAGTGAAAACCATCAATGTGCTACAACAGTTAACGGACTAGGGCACATAGCACGTGATGTCAAGGCCAAGCGTACTTCAAATTCTGATACTCAAGGACAATGATGCTACTATGCAAGCCAGCAGATGAGCAGTTCTGATGAAGAATGTATGTCATCTTCTAGTGCAGACGGAGAAAGGTTACCAACGTTGATGATGATGTGGTTGATTCAATCCGAGATGATGTTGGCATCATTGTGGATCACATTTTTTGAGCTGATGAATTTGTGATGCATTCGGACTCTGTGTTGATGAGGGTCCCACTTCACAGGACCATGTTAATGGCAAGCCTCACATCTGAAGACCCAATCTCCGATAAGCCGGGCCCTCATACGAATCGAATATTCCCATTGGGTAACAAGAATCATGATGCCTTTGTAGATCATATGGATGAGTATCTTGATGTACAAGAGTTGCAAAACAATGTACATAAAAACTACGGTTGTTGACTCTGATGCTGACTTTACGATAGTGATAGTAATATATATGCCGTATTGATCAGTATTTGTTGGAAGACATCGAAGATCATGTTGCTCAATGTTAAGGCATCTTTGCTACAAAGTAGATTAACAATAAGCACAGATATGTTAATTTTAAATGAATCAGTGACCTCTGAACTTGCGAGATATAGGAACTGGTGGGGTATATTCAAATCCGGGCAAGTTTGAATTAACTGGATAGAGAACGGAAAATGATCGAACAAATGAGAAATAATCATCTCGGACCGAAACTGAAAGGAAACTTCTTTCAATTCTGATTTCTTCAGCTCAAATACTACTTAGTTCTACAGTTGACATTTTAAGTCAAAGACAGAAGAATTAAAACTCTTGAAAACAGTATTTTTAAACAAAGGAAGACAAATTCCTTGAAGAGTTTTTAGACTTAAAGAAGATAAGAGATAAGATGGGAGATAGATTTATGAAACATCCAGGGTCTGTCTGCTCAAAACTGTTCACATGTTGTTAAAGTGTCACCAAAATCATTTTTATGTTGAAAAGCACAAAGGTTGCAATTAGGCACAAAAAGCATGCTCAAGTCTGTTGTGTATATGGTCATTTTGCCTGTCTCGTCCAATTCATACACCCAATGTCATACATGGAGCTCAGAGGAGACACGTGAGTTAGCGGAGATAACTAGGAAAAGAATGCTGTTGAAAATGCAAAGCCCTCACCTCTATGTGTGGGAAAATAAATTTTAGGAGTTTCTCCACCCGCATTACTCGAAAGAGAACCTTCTTGTACTTTGCTCCCAAAGAAATCTGACCCAGAAAAGATAGTTTGGTTCCATAGATGGACACAGAATAAAAGGCTGAGACCTTAGCTCTAAAAACCAATTTCAGCATTGTCAGTGTATCACACCCAATACCCTGTTAAGCTGGTCCAGAATTCTTCCAAATATAGAAGTAAAGTGAAGATTAATACTTTATGTACTCACAAAATTTTTCTGAATTTGACAAACGTGCAAAATAGAATCACCCCATCTGGTATGACAGAGGGGGATTGAAAGAGGTTTTTTTTGAGCAAACGAAAAGATGTTACCTCATGAAGTTTTCATTTTTCAAAACTCTTAACGAACACATTGTTGGAGTACAACAGCCTCTTTAAAGAGGTTAAAGAATGGAGAGATTTTTGATTCAAATGAATAAACGAAGTGGACACAGAATTCTGTAGACAAGCTATGTGCTGAAATTCGAAAAGAAAAAACTTCTAATTGAAAATGAGAATCTGATTGTTAATTGTTTGTCGACTCAACTGCTGTATGATGTAGCAAATTCACGTGTTCTAGATCTTGTAGCTGACGTGTCTAAGTTCATGTGTGTCAAACTTATTTCATAACTAGAAAGGGAATACCTAAATCTGCAATTAAAGTAATCAACATCTTCAAGAATAGTTTTGATAATAAAAAGTAACAAGCATCACTGGAAGCCTCCTAGATTTTAGATCGTTACTTTAAAATCAAGAAACCTCATAACATTCAGATTCAAGAAAAGGATAAGTGATTGGACACTTGAAAGAATATAGTCCCAATGTGAATGACAGAAGTCGATGTTGAGCCTTTTATAGTGGCTGTTGATGTCAATGCTCTTCTATGAACAAAATAATGCGATAGATTAGAATTAGAAAAGGTTAATCAACATTTCAAGGAACTGTGTGATTCAATTAAGATCTTGCGTTGCGCACTCAAGTGAAAGACATCTACATGTTGATGAGAGTGAGAGTTTAAAAGCTCAATTGCGAAGCAATGAGCCTTGTTCAATAGTGACTATGTTCAACCACAAAGTTCTTGCTCCTGGCATGTATGGCCAAGACGTAAAACCCAATCCCTCCTTCCCTTAAGAACAATAGGATAGTGCTCATTTAAACTATATGGCCATCTTAAGGGAGTTGTAGAAAACGGTTAGGGAGATATGTAGTGGACAGCTAGAGTAGTTAAAAACTGGATAGTTCACTTAACTATGCTTGCAGATACATAAGTTATCTCAGGAATTGTTTAGAATGTGGGTGTGACTTGGACTTGCCCAAAAATTTCACAATGAAAGTGATAACAAGGCTCCCTCTACCCCTGTACTAAGTAAAAGCAAGTTACGTTTTAGTGTAAAACCTTGGAAACTTTTCTTGCAACACAAGAAACCAAAGTGCTCAGATGGTTCAAATGACTAATATCCTATGTGCTTCCCTCTACAGGAGGTAAACGATTCCACTTGAAGCAAGCGGGTCAAAGCTTGAGGCAATAACAAAGAAAAATAGGAATCCTGCCTGATAAGAAGGAGAATAAGAAGGATGTAGAAGTACGCCTTAGGACAAATTAGGTCAGTTTGGACAAAAGAGAATGGGTTGATTCTGCTTTTGCTCCTCTAAGCGTGTGTAAATTAATTCGAATTTCTGAATTCTGTAAACTCTGCAAAGTAATGGAATGTGTGTTGTTAATGTCTTGAATCTTGTTGAATGCTAAACCCTCAGTTAGACATTGTCTTGCATAAAGAGAAACAGATTCTGGAAACCAAAAGGCAAACTGTCTGAAAACAGTTTATAAAGACAACAGATCTGGAAACCAATAGGCAAAACTGTCTGATAACAGTTTTGACAAGACAAGCAGATTCTGGAAACCAAAAAGCAAACTGTCTGACAACAGTTTGTCAAACCCAAAGGGTTGGAAAGCTTCGGGGAAACTATTTGCAGATATTGTTTATCAATGGAGACCCCACAGAGAAAGGAAAAGAAACTCACCTTAGGATAAACTTGATTGTGGTTCTCGCACTCTCGCGAGACCCCACGGAAAGAAATTGCCTCTTAGGAGAAATGTGCCATTTTACTAAAACTTTTGTGGAAATGTTCTACTCTTATATGCTAACCAAAAGGCCCCAACAAAATTGGGGAACACGATATTCCAACTCTCCAAAATCGAATGTTTTCTAATGCAGGTCGTTACAGGTCATGCTTTGGTATATGGTTTCAGGCTGCTCATAACATATGACGGAGGAATCTTATAAGCTCATGAATTTTGTGGGAACAAGTTCATTCGGGTCAGTCAGATTCGGGAAATGACCCACTTAGGAGCAACTATCATGGGTTATGGAGATTATGTTATGGGTGATAGTGTGATCTAAGGGTATACTAATTGGAAGGACTATGGGGACACAATCTATTCTCAGTAGGGCAAATTTTGTGATTCTGATCTTGAAGGTGGGCCTTCAGAAAGCATACATGCTTTGTTCGTGTCGTAATGGTACAAGATCCTTAAAGGTAGTCGTGGCTACGATTTGTTACACGAGTATCGATTGTTGAAATGTTGAAGTCTTCTCCGATATATTGCTGTCCAAAGCTTTCCATGTCAAATCATGGTTGTGGCATCGTCGTTTAAACTTTTTAAACTTCGGCACGATAATGATCTTGATCGAAAGATCTGGTTAGATGGCCTACCCAGATTGAAGTTTGAAAAAGGGATCATCTTTTGCTCAGCCTGTCAATTGGAAAAAGCAAGAAGTTCTCCACAGGGACCAAAATCTGAAAAATACAAATATGGAAGTTCTTTTGTTCATTCCATAATTCACCCATGGATCTGTGCGGTCAATGAGAGTCGGAGAGCATTAAGGAAAGAAAATACATTTAGTCATCGTGGATGACTTTTCAAGATTCTCTTGGGTAAAATTCTTGAGGGTCAAAGGATGAAAACTCAGTGTTTGTACCAACTTTCATAAGAAATACTGGTTGGCCTCAACAAACAGTCGAATTCATCGCACAGTAGATAAGGAACAGAATTCTGTCACAAGCTCTGTCTGGCATACTATGTAGGTGTTGGCAATATCTCTTTCAAAAGTTCTGTTCGAGAACTTCTCAACAAAATGGCCGTTGTTGAAAGACGTAACTCGTACACTGGTGGATGGAAGCAGAAGTACATTGATGATATTTCTCGAAAGCTCCATGTTTCTAATGGGCAGAAGCTGTAGCCAATTGCCTGTTATACTCAAAACCGATCACTTAAATTTCATACTCGTCATAACATACCAGTTGAGCTGTGCATCAGAAGAAGCCTGATCTCACATTCTTCCGAGTATTTGGTGCTTTGTGCTATCCTACGAATGATAGCGAAAATCTAGGAAAATTTCAAGCCAAAGCTGACATTGGAATTTTCGTTGGGTATGCTCCTAGCAGGAAGGGCTATAGAGATCTACAAACAAGAGAAACTCGTCGGAAAATTTTTTTAATTGGAAATCATTCACGTTCACATTCGATGAGATGGATCAGACAATGGCTCCTGTACGCATAAGTTCAGGACCCGTGCCTGTCATCATGGCTTCTGGTCAAATCCAAACGGGCTCGCTCCAACGACAGAGAGCTGGAAATGTTATTTCAACCGTATGTTTGATGAACACTCGACAATCTCGAGCTTGATGAACCATTATCACCTTATGCTACTGGAGTTATGCTCAGTTGTACCACCAAAGTACCTCTTGTCTAACAACAATTGCTAGCAAGATGCACCGTCAACAAAGTGCTCTCATCGTCTACATCCGATAGTATTCTTAAGTTCCAACACCAAGAAATTTCCAGGAAGACCACCCCATCATTCACGATGTTCCTATCCCTCACATAACCTTTGTTACTTGAGATCCAGGTTCGGTAAATCATCATCGGGGAATGTTAATGCTGCGGAACCAACAGTTAACTACCTCAGTTCATATCAGAAGATGGACCAAAGGTCATACTATTGCTAACTTCGTTGGCAATCCCTCTCGTCCTGTATACAACCAGAAAACAGTTAGCATAAGATGCTTTGTGGTGTGGTGCCATAACTGGAACTGTCAAAGTCGTAACCTAGAACTTCAAATGGCCGTGATAGTATGACTGCTGGTTTCATGCCATGCAAGATGAAATTCATGCATTTGATCGACTTGAAGTATGCGGAATCAGTACTGCCCAATTTATGTTATGGTTATCGCTATCAGTGGACTACAAAGTGTAGCTTGCATGAATATGGTGATGTACTGGAAAACAAAGCTCGGTTAGTTGCAAGGGATATCGTCAGGAGGAAGGTATTGATTTTGAAGGAATCGTTTGCTCCAGTCTTGCAACGTATAGAAGCCATTAGAAATATTCAATGCCACATGCGGGAAACCAAGAACATGATCATCTACCTGTATGGATGTCAAAACTGCTTTTACGACACGGTTAATTCTTCTAGATGAAGGTCATTTGTCTGTCAACTTGAAGGTTTTGAAGATATGGATCAATCTATCACGTCTTTCGTCTGAAGAAAAGCTCTGTATGGCTTAAGCAAGCCACCAAGGGCGTGGTTGTGTATGAAACAACTATAATAGTTCTTGATGGCAAACAATTTCTTCAAGGGTGCCGTGGATCCAACGTTATTCTCACGCAAATCAGGCTAAACACATTCTACTTGTTCAAATTATACGTAGGATGACATCATTTATGCCTCAACAGATCTTAATGGTGTCACCTTATTTTCAAAAAATGAGTCAAATTTTCAGATGTCGATGATGGGGACAAATGTCGTCTTTTCTTAGGCCTACAGCTTTCTCAAAAGTCCGGAGGCATCTTTATTAACCAAGCGATATATGCTTCTCGAAACCTTAATGAATTATGGAATGGATCTCTTCTGACCCTGTCGATTAACCAATGGTTGGATTCGATGAAAACTGGCTCGAGGATCTCATGGGGACTCAGTTGACCAAACTCGATTTAGAGGATATGGTTGGATCCATTATGTATATTACTGCCAAGTAGAACGACATTGTATTCGATGTTTGCATGGTGTGCTTGATATCAGGCTAAGCCTACCAAAAGCAATTTGAAGCTACTCAAACGGTCTTTCGGTACTTGAAAGGAAACCATTCACATGGGTCTTTGGTATCGTAAGACAACGCCATGTCACAACACGCTTATGCAGATTCGGTTCATGCGGACGATGTCAAGATTCAAGAAGAAGGTTACGTCGGGAAAGTGGCTCAGTTTTCTTGGAGATTGATTGGTTAGCTGGTCTATCAAAGAAACACGAAGCCGGCAATACAATAACTACAGAGCTGAATACATAGCCATGTCGGATGTTGTGCTCAATCCTTTGGAGGCGATCCCAGCTAAAGGACTTACGAATTTGATTTTTTCAATTAATATTCCTCTGTATGTGATTAACAAAAAGTGCTTTTGTTGTGGCTGCAAACAGTCTGTCCACACTCTCGCTCTAAACACATTGACATACGGGCACCTTTTCATCCGAGTCAAGTGGGAAAATAGAGTGGTTGAACTTACTTCGTGGAAACGAATTATTCAACTTGCAGAATATTATGACAAAAGCCTTACCAATGAGAACGTTTCGAATTTCTTCTTATACGCATAGGCATGATGAGTTTGAAACCTGAAATCTTCAAAAACGTTCTTCAGAAGGAAAGGATGAGTAAACCTAATGCCTTCATGTATCCTTTGTATATACTTAAAAAAAATAAAAAAAAATAAAAATAAAAATAAAAATAAAATAATAATAATAATAATAATAATATTTTATAGTTAAGTATTTAATAATAGTCGATTACTAATAAAATACTTAGCATATTTTAATGTCTTTTGGATTTTAAAAAAGGTTTGCAATTACTTCAAATTGCAACCCGGTTTAATGTCTGCGCATGGATTACGTTATATCCATGCTTTGTGGGAATAAAGTAAAACAATGGTGCTGAGGGAGATGTTCGCCTGATCTTTTCATCTCAATCAACGACTACAGCTCTTTCAATAGAAACCGGGTCGTTGTTTGAGGGGGAGAGTGACTGTGAAAAAATCTAAGGGGTGATAAAAGACTGTTGGGTGTTATAAAAGTCTAATCTAAGATGGTTGTTGTATTCTAATGGGTTAATATTTGAAGGGGAGTTAATTAACTTTAACTCAAAGGTCCAAAGTTATCTATTGTTGTAAAGTTTAGGGTGTAAAAAGCATTTGCTCTTTGTTTCCTAGCCTTATTAAACTATAGGGACTAAGTTGGCCAACTGCATAATCTTAGAAAAGCCTTAGAATACTTAAAACAAAAATTTAAAAGAAGAAGGAAACCCAAGGGACCAAAACTGCCATGTTTGTAACTAATGAGTATAGAAGGGTGGCGAGTTGCCTTTTTAGTCAAAACTTTCGAAAATAGTCAAACACAAAAACACACACACACACACTCGCAAACCGCCGCCAAGAACGAAATCACATATCGCCAATTTTCAGCTTTTCTTACTAAGGTAATCTTCGAACCTCAATCTATATCATATATTCAATGTGTATATCAAAGAAATCGATCTAAAACACATCACAAGTTGTAGAAAATTTGTTATAGGGGTCGTTCTAAGTCGAGTTACCACAAAATGTAGTGTTGGAAGGTTGTGTTCTGAATGCTGGGAAGTGTTCATTTAGGTACTTATTATTGTGTTTTGATGAGTTGTTTACTATCTCTTCAAAACACGAATGATTTGCCAAGATTCTTTTTTTAGTGGCGGGTTGCGTGTTTTTTCATTACGGCGGGTGATTATTTTTTGTTTATTAATTTTTATTATAATAAATGACTCAAAAAAAAAAAAAAAACCCCAAAAAAAACCCCCCCCCCCCCCCCCCCCCCCCCCCCCTACCCGCTGGTTTGCTTTAACGGCGGGTTGCATTCCAGCGGGGTTTTGCCCAATAACAGCGTTTTGCCTACGAAAAAAGGCGGGTTTTGCCCAAGGCGGGTTGCCCTAAGGCGGGTTGACCAAAGGCGGGTTGTCCAAAGGCGGGTTGACAATGGCGGGTTGCAAAGGTGGTGTTGACAACGGCGGGTTGGACAACGGAGGGTTAGACCAACTGGGAGGTTGCCATAATTCTTTTTTATTTTTTGTTTCTCAACAGGTTAAATCCGCCGTCTTAGGCCGGTTTGGGTCGTATATTGTAATATATTCGGCAGCGGTTTTGCACAATTCTCCCCCACATCGGCGAGTTGGCATTCTGCAAGTAGCCGGTTTTTGGCCGAAATTTCTTATTTTGTCCCATTGGAGCCCAATTGCCTTATCATGGTCCCATTTCTAATTGACCCAGTTGCTTTTCTAAACTCCATCAGGGCTTAGATTCAACAAGTATGTGATCATGTTTTTGGGTTAGTGATTGATGTAATCAAACAGATTTCAACCTTCTATTCATTCGAGCTTGCTTACATGATTTTGTCAATACTAATGTTCTCTTTAACTTCGTTTCTCTGCAATGTTTGTAATATATTTGTTAAATGGCTCTATTGCAGATTTACGATGGCAGAACAAATGTTATCCGCTCAACCTCCCTACAGAACTGATGAGCAGATTGTTCCACGCTCTCGGTGGTTAACAATCGGGAAAAGCAACCTCTCTCTTCAAATGCACAAAAGATCCAAAGAATTCCAATTTTCAGTTATCTGTGGGGACATTCTGAAGTATTACCTACTTTTCCCAAGCGTTGACTTGCATCTGCAAATGTTCCTGCTATTCTACCTGCAATCAGTTATGGGAAGACAATGTCATATAATTGAGATAAGGAAGGTGGGTTGTATAGCTGTCAACTTTGATGAACAATGGTTCGACCTAAGTGACTGTTCTTCTTAGAAGGCATTAGCTATAACACTTCTGTGTTTTCTAGTCTTTGAGACGTCAATTAATGTACTATTCCTTTTTAGTATTGTACGCGTTTGCTTGTAATTTTCATGAATTTAAGTTTAAATCGGTTAAGCTAAAAATGAGCCGTTCAATGGTAAAACGGGCATCATAACAATTAATGTTTACATCAAGCAAGGGTTATTTATTATTTGAAGAATAATTAATAACCTTTATTCATTTTATTTTTATCGGATACGTAAAGTGTATACGTTTACTGCGATAAATTGGTTTAGGCACCTCCCGGAGACCCTCGAAACTTTTCTACGCTTCATCAAATACCCACTTTTATACCATAACTAATTTACTCAAATTATATCATATTAATCTCACTTATGCGAAAATTACTTGCATTTTTATACAAAGATATTCATGAAATGCATTATACTTTCAAGTAGTCAAACAAATACACCTTAAACTCTTTATGGCACCTTTCCTACATGCTTTGACCCATGACTATGACCTGGCCAATCCCTAAGACTCTCTACTATGTTCTTTGAATGTCTTAACTGTTTTATTTACTTTACATAGCATAAGGAAGCACATATATCACTTAACACTTAGAGAAAAGTTCACAAAATCCCTCTTTTGCTCCCTTCTTGGCCACGGCATAACAACATCACCCAACTAAATCCATACAAATTTTTCTACAATCCTTACACTTCTATATACACATATCCTAAGATGTACTAAGACATTTGCAAGCATTGGTTAACCATTTCCAAGTATTAATCAAGTGAAAGAAAGCTAGGGTTTCTATTAAGAAAGCTAGGGTTTCTTGTGCAAGCTTTGTTTTGTGCTAAGTTAAAAAGGGGTTTATCATTAATTTATCATATCATCATTCATATTAGGTCCACTTTCAACATTTATGCCTTCATTTTATATGTTTTATGTCATATTATTATTCTATTTTGATAAATACTCCATTTAGGTTTTAATCATGAAAAAATGAGGTTTTCAACTTGAAATGATCATATGGGTGGACTTTTAGATATGGTGGTATTGATACATATATAATGTTAAAAGTGGTGGTAAAATGTTGTTTAATATGGTTGAAGTATTCATGATATGAGTGAAATTAGGGTTTTCAAAACTGCATAAATATGTTTAAACTTAAAGAAACACATAAGACATGTTAATATTGATTATGGGACTTTTAATCAGTTAATATAAACACTAAAATAAAGTTCATAGGTATAGAATACCAATTGTACACACTTGTGTTATGTGTAAAAAATGATTATTTTGAAAAACTTGTATATTAGTTTACTTAAGTAATGTTATGGTTTTAAAATAGATTAATGGATTTGTTGAATAAGTAATTTGGACACTTAAGGAATAGTATGGACCAAATGAGACTTCATATATTGTATGATTTATAAAAGTATTATGATATATGACGACTTGTGGATAAAATACAAAAGTAATAAAGTATAAAGAAAAGATCATAAATGGACTTAACTAACAAGCTCAAAAACATTCTGTACCAAATCCGATTTTTACAATATTGATTTTATATTTTTATAAGATACATACATTTCACGGAAGATACGAATAAGTAAGATACTTGTTAAACGGATTTATAACGTAAAAGTTACGTTAAAAACGAGTTTAAGTTAATAAACGCTTGTGTAAGTAAATTTTTATAAAAACATTTTTATAAAAAATTATAAACAGAAGGGTTTGGTATTTTTAACAAATAATACATATTTTTTAGGATTCCAAAATGATAAGGAATTAATTTTTAAACTTTTCAATAAATAACGAACGAGTTATGAATTTCGCGAGTTTACGAACAATTAATACTTTTTAAAACCTATTTTTATAAGTTACTATTCTATGGACAGAAAGTTATATTTTTGTAAACCTCATAAAAAATATAGAAACTTTCAAATACGAGAACGTCCTCGAAAGAATCATCAAAAAACGGAGCTATAACGAATAAAATACGGCATTTACGGTTTTTCGTCGTACGATTACGATGTATTACGATACCCTTGTATGTCATGAAACGTAAAAGTTACTGTTCATAAGTTGAGAAAATTTTGAAAATGTCAAGTATCGATAACCCTTATTAGTACGAAAGATGGACATAGAAACGCCGAGAATCGGGCTTAAACGCGAAAGTTACGCCAGTGTTACTAAACGGTAATTATAAACGTTTAACTTTTTAAAAACACATATTTTTCTATAACAATAGTTGGTGATTGAGCTATATAGAATATTATGTGGTTATCAAAGTACTATATTACTAGGGAGTTTCATAATGAGGCCTCTTCGGATGGTGTTTCGACGAGTTGTTGGATTTACGATTTAAAGTGTCCTAACTCCTCGAACGTCATGTCATGACCTCTTTAATTATGATAGCCCGAACGATAGTACGATGTAACAACTATAGGGATTACATTCAATGTTATCAATATAAAAGTATCTGGTTTAATTATTACGACCTTAATTTAATTAGGTGTGCATTTTGGATCAATTCGCGTGGCACGTTATTTGTGATACACTTAGCATTACTCACTCGAGGTGAGTTCATAGCCCCACGTTTTACATGTTTTGTTTTTACAAAGTTTTTGGGGGTGAAAAACATGCAATGCTTTACAATTGGACACAAGTGGTTAAGTTTCATGTTATGATTACGTGTTGCCTAAGTAGCGATAACCCATATCTGAGCCCATTATCATGAACTGTTAATTGTGAGCGCGAATGTTATTAATAGATCTATTGGGTTTGACAACCCCGTTCGGGTGATTAGCTATCACTGGACAAACGAACGTATACCATGTCGAATATAGGATGTTGCGGGTTAGAACATCACCACGGGCAATGTAGGCCATTAATTTGGTATTCATACACGTCAAGCTTCAGTGTCATGAGCTTAGAGCAACGTAATTACATTTATATGATATCTGCATCTGTTGCATTATCATACACTTGGGGAAATCTTGTGGTCCTACAATATATGATTTATCAAACCTATGAATTCACCAACATATTGTTGACGTTTTAAAGCAATGTTTTTCAGGGGATCAATAAGCACAAGGTGCGATGGATACATTGGTGGTTTTGATTTGGATGTCTTGCATTAAAGATTTTGTCGCATTTCATTTTGTTATCTGTTATGGGCTGAAAATCTTTGTATTTGATTAAGTGAACAAGTTAAGCTACGGGCTTATGTAACAATGACTTTGTTAAATCCAATGTATCGTTTTCAAACGACTTTTTGGTCGTTCTATATATCTCTTGTGTTGTTGATCCATAAAGTAACACGCCCCGGACCCATATTCCGCTGCGACCCAATTTGGGGGTGTTACATAACACGTTGGTGGGGCACTATATAGTATCACGTCATGTGTATGAAGTTAAAAATTCTATCTAAAAGAAACGATGTTTATCAAGCTAAAGCAAATGAATAGCTGAAGGAATAGGCTACTTACAGCAGTCATCAGAAGTAGTCTCACAACCACACCATCTTTTGAGAGTAGAAGTTTAAGGGCTAAGTTTACTGTATCTGATACCTTATTTGAGGGATCTTCAGCAGAAGTTCCACTTTTTGATACCATGTGTAATCCTTTGCTGAAGGAAGAGATCAGAATAAAACTTGATTCTAAGTTCCAAGTTCAAAGAAACTTATACTATAAAAGCTAATGATTCAGTTTTACAAAAAATACGATAATAAAAGTCTTCGCCTTTAAATATGCCTATGATGTAATGAAACCTTCAGCAAATCCTATGTTTCCCAAGCTAGATTAAAGGATAAAGCAACTACATACCAAACTACTTCGAACAACATTTTAGTATTTTCAACAGCAAAAAATGATGGTAAATATTCCCATCACTATTCATACCTTGTTGCCCCAACTCTCAAGAATAAAGCAACCTTTCTGCCACTGAAGTTCTTTCCTATTGTTTAGCACAACCTACAGAGAAAGCATGGGAAGGGTTCAGACATTTTTTTCTGGAAGTTCTTGGAACACATGCACAATGATGCAAGGAAGTTAAAACAGTTGACAGAAAACAAGATAAATACCGAATGCAGAATCTTCCTTGTATCAAGTGAGTTATCAGACAGAAGTTTACGAACAACATAAGGATATGAATCTTCAAAAGTGTTAAAATTTGGATCTCCCACCATTGCTAATCCTACAAAGGTACAATTTTTACAAAGACATACAGTTAAATACAAGTAAATTGTATACATGACTGAAAACTTAGAAATAATAAGCTGCATGATATGCATACAAAACGATATCAGTTATAGTCGCACGTAATACTAGATAAAAATGTTGCAAATCTTTTCATGTCCTGTAGAGCCAATTCTTTAGCATCTTTCATAATTGCAAGAATACATTTTATGTTGTGGGTTAAATTTATCATCATATATGTTCCAAAACGTAACGGTTTTAATACTAGTAACAAAGGTATACACACACCCAGTTTATGTGTTCTCTAAAATGATCACCTAAAACATTTCTAGTCTTTCAGAGATATTGGGATTTGGGTGCTTGATCAAATTTGTCTCTGCGTTTTCTATCAAAAAGTAGTACTGAATAATCCTATATATAAGGATCTTCCTTCAGATTCATCTAACACATACAAAATTTACACTATCTGATATAAGATGTCGAAGGTCACGATGCTTAACAAGATCTTTAAACAAGTGCCCAAATTTTACTCGCACTTAGCATGGCAAAAGAGTATACCTTCAAAGGAGGCAAGAGATCATAGCAGAAGGGTATAATAAGGTGGCATCCAGAAATTATACTTGTAAGCTATGGCCCAGTTTACCCAACACCTACAGAAAACACTGACAATGTCAGCTAAGGCAATGAACCAACAAATTAATATCACTCAGAAAAACATGACAATATGGCAGGCTAAAATTCTGAAATCTTGAAGGATTACAATTATAAATTTTTAAATCATTTTATATTACTGTACTATATACTGACCTCAGAGAATAAAAATTAGTAATACACATGTAAATTATTCTTACCCGATTAAATCTGATGTCAGGGATTCCATCCTTGAATTCTACCTCATCCATAGCATTTTCCAGTTCCTACATGATCACATTTATATGACATGCATTGTTAAATAAGTTTCTATTATTAGTTTTTTCTAGCACAACATAAGAAACTTGCAAAAATTTAAATCATACCCAATTTTGAGAGAGAAAGGTAGATCGCCGTCAAAGACAAGAAGAGTCTTGACGATCGATTTCGAGCTCGGTAGACTCAAAAGAGATACAAAATGATAAAAATGAGATTCATAATGTGATTCGATTTCATTCTATCAAAACTCTTAACGTAGGATACACGGAGCTAGTGACTGTTGGTAACGTGGAGGATAAGAAATTCGAGGTCAAGGAAACAAAACCAGCCGAGGTGACTTGGCAAATTAATCCTTATGAGCAATACTATTATAGCTACGGCACACCGTATTATTATGTTTATTAGATGCGAGAGGTAACAAAATGAAACAGAATTTGAGTAATTAAAATAGAGTGATGGAAACTTTAGTGTATCATTTCATTTTATGTAAATATGGCTTGTGTGATACATGGAATAATGAAAAGAGTTGGACAATTGCGAGTCTTTCCAATTGTCAAGTTTATATCAATTTAATATCTCTCATGTGTTCGCTTCTCGAATTAATTGTGAGTGTTGATAGGTCTTTAGTTTCAAGATAAAAATATTATACAATATACTAAAAGTCATGACATATGCGGATAAAACCGACTACTTTTCGTTACGGGCTATTATTAGCCCAATATGTGTAGGTATAGTCCATGTGTTCTTAGCCCATTACGGGTGTTTACTATATCTCTTTCTCGATTCTTCCACACATAGATAAACTCATCTCTTTTCCACCGTTTGTTTTTGCACACACACCACACGCACGTGAACCTATTTTTGTAATTTTTTTAAATAGCGTTTTTGAATTGTTGATGTAGTTGGTTTAAGGAATTGATGCAGTATGTGTCTTGTATGTGGAAAACAAGCCTAATTAGATTAGGCGTGTAGTTTTTGAATGTCAAAACGTGTTTGTGTGTGTGTGTGTTTGAATGATTGATGCAGTTGGTGTAAGGAGTTGATGCAGTGGGTGTCTTGTATGTGGAATATAAGCTTAAAGTTCACCTCTAAACACTAGTTACTAAAACATTATTGCTAGAACATTAAACTGATAGTCTGCCTGCAATAGCCATGATAATGATCTTAAATACTTAAATAAGAGTATCTGATAAGGATAGGTACGATAGTTAATGGCAAGTATTCTTACTGGAAAAATAATAGAATTGCATCATAGTCATGTTGAGTAATTTTGATTTATTCGAATTTTCTAGGCCAATAGTAAGAAAACTAAGTTTTATGTGCTGTGGACTAAAATAAGCTGCTAGAATCACCGAATAAATGTGGTCAGCCCTGTGAACATCAAATTCATCTATATAACAGACACCTTGTTTTTCTACATGTCAGTTATATTTCTCGAGCTTCAGTTGCTACGGTTTCTTCTTTGTGGGCTTCCGTGTTAGGAAAGTAGAAATTTTATACTGATTTTGAACCGAGAAGATTAAAATTCAAAAGTTCTATGTCAAAACTGAAACCGAATCGAAAGTTCGGTTATTTGAAAAATAAGAAACCAAACCATCGGTTTTTAGTTCTGGTAGGTTATTTTGGTTTGGTTTTTCTGGTTTTCGGTTTGGTTTCGGTTTTTCCAGTTTTTTCTCAACCCTAGTCTCTTGGTCAATGGTACTACTCTATCTCATTTCTCCTAGTTTCACACCTGCTTAATTATCTTTTATTTTTTGTAGAAACAAACGATCCTCAAAAGTTGAAGTCATATAACTACTGTAAAAAGTTAATACTTTTAACATATATATATCTATCTAAAAAGTTAATGCTTTTATCAATGCAAAATTAAGGTGAAATACCTAAAAAAAGTTGAAGACTACATCACACTTTTAGCAAATATATATCAGTGTGTTACACTTTTAGCAACAAGTTTATCACAAGGTGTATAAACAACTGGTGCATCACAGTACAAAACTAGTGCATCACAGCCATAAATATCATGTAAACATTTTATCAAACACCTTGTGTGCAGGTTTCATATACACATTTTTAATCTTGTTTTTTTCTCAAACACATACTAAATGAATGTTTTAAATCAACTTAATACACTAACAATTAACAAAAACATATTAACTACTTACGATATAACATTCGAATTAACATAAAGTAAATTAACAAAATAAAATTAAAAAAACAAAAAAAATAGATCTTACTATCAATATTCAGTGGATAAGACGGTGGATATCACGATGGAGACAATGATGAACCGTGATAAAGGAAAATTAACAATTGATGAATAAAGGTTAATAGTGGGGAAGGCGTAGGGGAATGTTAAACGTGATAAGAAGGAGGAAGTCTTAGTGATTTTGAGAGGTTAACGTTGGGAAAAGATTAGTAAAGGAGAAGGAATTGGAATGTATGTGTAGACGAAGGAGAAGACCGGAAAAGAAGAGTGAGTTTATGAGAAAGGACAGAAATAACCATGATGTTAATTAAAAATTAAGTATGGGCTAAGGACACGTGCGGGCTGGGAAGTTTTCCAAAACCTTTTTATATAAACAAATTTTTGTTATTTTACCCACCAACTATCTCTCTCTCTCTCTCTCTCTCCCTATATATATATATATATATATATATATATATATAATATATAGTGGTTAGTACGTTATTGAAATTTTTTAATATAATTTGAAAAATTCTGGAAAATTCGTACACAAACAATATTTATACTTGCCTATTATTATAAGTCTATACTACATATTCACATTATTCACAAGATAAGATTTTGATATTGGACCTGACGATCATACAACACGTGTCATCAGTTTGCAGTCCATCTTGAGTTCCCGAGCATCAACCAATCGCTCCAGATTTTTGATGATTTGTCTTTCATGCATCTGCTTATCAATCAACTCGACCATAAGCTCTGATCTCTTTTTGTCTATGGCTGTCCACTTTCTCCTTGGAGTGTCCTGTCCGAGAACATGTGCAGCTCATCAACTCGTATCAATCGTCTCTATTTGGTCAAGTCTTCATAGATTACCCCTGGTGGTTTGTATGATGGAGTATAGAGTTATTTGAATTCTATTTCTAAAAAGGTCTGTTGAGGTGTAGTGATGTTAAGTTTCTTCTGGTAACACTCTACACCGAGCTGAAGATCCTCGACTCGACGTTTGATGATGAGACTTCTTGTGAACATATGAAGAATCACAATAAAGTCAACAATGTCACTGTCGTTGAGATGGAATAGCTTGTGTTGAACAGCAAGAATCAACATGTCTTCAATGTCGTTCAAGTGTAGATCCACGAAGTCACCTTCTTTAAACTTGTATAGTTGTCGATCAGCTCTTTTCACCACCACTTCTTCCAAGTGACCATATCCATGCAATTTCTTGACACTAACACTCTTTACACCAAGAATTTTCAGAGTGGAATAGACATTATGCTTGGAAAATTTGTTCATCTAAGATTTGTACCAAAGCTTACGCCTTTCACCCTAATTCTTGATCTCCTTTGCAGCGTCTTCGTCATACGCATGCTTAATAGACATTATGCTTGGAAAATTTGTTCATCTGAGATCTATACCAAAGCTTACACCTTTCACCATAATGCTTGATCTCCTTTGCAGCGTCTTTGTCATATGCATGCTTAATAGTACTCCAAAGCATAAGGACCATGTCTTCAATACCTACAATCTCATACCGAGTTGCTTTTGTCTTCGTGATAGATGTTGTGTACGTTTTCTCCAGATCAGAAGATTTTAGATACTCCAGATCATTATTGAAGAAGTAATCAGCAAAAATAGTTAGATGGCCTGGGTGACCTTGCAGAGGAAGAGGTTTGGACAGGTCAAAGGGGTAACGATCTCCTTCAGGATTATTCCAATCAAGTTTGTCTGTCAACGCATTGAAACACTCTTAGAAGTTGTACTCAAGTTCAATGCTGCTAGTGCAAGTGCCTTTTAACAGAATATAGGCAGGTCCTAACAAGAGATCTTGAGTGAGATTGTCAATCTTGAGTCGATTCAACACATACTTAGAGAAGTTAATCGGAGTGGCCATTAGATCATTGAATATGAGAGGATCTTTTATAGCAGAGACCATTTGGTTGAACTAAGGCTGTTCAGGTTGACCAAGTACAACTTGACGCTTGTTACATTCTGGATCAGGAGTAGGAGGCCTTAGAGGTTGCTTGAACCATTCTAGGTTCGGAGTCTTGTCTGTCTTGGGTTCTGAAGTTTCTTGTGGCTGATCATCATCACGAACCACATTTTCACCCGCAGTGTTGAATGCATCATCCATTACTACCTCAACAATTAGTTCTTTAACCGATTCCTTTGCAGATACAGACTTACCAATTTTAGAACCTTTTGATGGAGCTTTACCTGTAGGGGTTTCCCTTGTGTGATGGTTTCTTTAAGAAGACTCTAACTCTTTGTTCTTTACCCCGCTTTGTCTTCTTACCCTGGTTTTGGTCCTGCTGGAGGAGTCATCATCATCATCATACATCATCATCAATCATCATGCTTTCTTTTAATGGTCTTAATTGTGTTTAGTAACTCCATTAACATGGCATTTTCATCCTCATCGAAAGCTTCTATGAGTGCATGTTCAATTTATTATTAACAGGATTTTCTGTTTAAAAGACCGTGTTGTCATGCATGCGTCCTGTAGAAGCGCTTTTTGAACATACTCTTTAAGTGTCGCCTTATCTGTGGACTTAATGGTATACTTTTGCATATTTTGCTTCTCTGCTTGTTCCCTCTTGATCTTAAGAATCTCTGAAGCATTCTTCTTGGATCCTTGTTCAAGATTAACTGTTGGAGTCTAGATCTTGCTTGACTCAAAAGCTGGCTTCACAGAGTGTTTTTAGATTAAGTCTGCAGAGTGTTTATGTAGAGTCTTTTGAAGAGCATCACCAAGTTTAGATCCAAGATAATCATCAACAACATTTAGAACTTGGGACTTGAGAGTAGCAAGAGCTTCAGCATAGCTATTAAATATTTTTTATGCTTAGACACATCCTTTTTCTAATTTTTGGCACTCTTTTTTAGTGAACAGCAGTGAATGCATCGGATTCAGGACAGCAGTGATGATGATAGGAAGATTACGGTTGTGATTGTGTATGGGAATTGTGTGGTTGTTTGTTGCACGATTGAGATGGTGGTGTCCCCAACTTGAGGCGGTAAGACAGTAATAGAAGCTGAGTATCAGTAAGAATTTCAAGTAATTGGTGGAAGATTGTAGTCCCAAAATCACTGTATTGAACCTCTGTACTGATGGAACTAGATCTGGGTAGTTTCTTGTTTATTGAATACTAAATAAAGAGCTAACAACTGCTTCTACAGAATCCTTAGTACACCAAGTCAAAGAAATATTAGAAGATATGTTAAAGATTGTGTACCAAATCCCAGATAAACTCACAAAACTGAAAAGATAGAAGAAGTGAAATTCAGTAGACTCGTTGACTTGATATTTAGTGCAGCAACATTCTTAACATTTTCAGCATCGCCCTTTCCTTCCCACACTTTTTCAACATCAGGTTTGGTTGCAATCAGTCATACACTCCTTTTCCTTTAGTCTCAATGGCTTAACAGTTTTAGGTTCTGCCATCTCTACATTCCAGAACCTTTCACATACGTATCTATACTTATCAAGATTTCATTCATCTATTAATTTTCAGCATCTGCATCATCAGTATCTTGATATCACTGATATGACCATCGCCTTCATCACTAAGCATCACCATCTTTATCATTCTTTTCTTCAACATTGGTTGGTCTTTTTTCTTGAATATTTACTCTCTTGTTCAGATCCCCACTCAAGAATAACTTTTTCTTCAGATGTAAACCTTTCCTATTGGGAACACCCTAGGTTTTAGGTAACCAGTTCCTTCACGTGAGTAGCAGATACCGACGTGACACATGTGAACCCCTGGTATAGTACCAGTTCCTTCACTTGAGCCTCCAGTACCTGGTTGTCTTCTGCTAGTTTCTTGCTTTCTTTGAGAACTTTCATAGTATCTGCAGCTTCTTGTTCTATAGGAGTTAAAGATTGTGCCACACGTATCACCTTGAGCTTTTAAAGATGGATCAAATTGTCTTCTTCTAGCAGGCTTTGGGACAGATTCAATCATAATCCTTGCATGAGTAGCGTGGACTTGCCTTGCAGCTTCTTCTTCTGCTGCTCTTCAATCCTCCAAAGCGACATTTGGATCAGAATGAAGGTTTGTCAGCTGCAGAAATTGTGACTTTCTCTTGACCACCATCTTCTGCTAGCATCATTTCTTAATAATTGAGTTCAGGATTCAGACTCTCAGATAACATTAATAGTTTCCTAAGAGACATCAACAGTCTTCTTTCCTTGTAACCTTGCCTCTGCGCTTCTTGGGGAATCTCATCATTGGAATACTTTGATAAACATCTGGTAAAAACCATGGACAGCTAATTGCATCATTCACATCACATCAGCAATAGCAAGTCCATATTTCTTGATAGTCTTCTCTATCTAACAACTTGAGTCTGCTTACAATGCCCGATCATCCTTGATTGTATGATAGTGTTCGAATTTGAGGTTGGAGATTGACTTGTAATTGTTTAAGGAATGATTAATATTAACTTTGGTGAATCGAGGGAATGCATATATTCACGTCTAATTTTCTCTCCCTCCGTGATTAATCTGGTAGCAAAGTCTTCCAAAATCAACTTATTGATAGTCAACATTCTCTCTGTAAAACCGCCCCACATTTGTCCAATATATGGATTTTTCTAAGTCCTGTCATTGCTTGTAGTCTTCCCCAAGAGACCCTTGTTGATATTGCTGCCAAGTCTCCATGGCAGACTCATGTGAATCCACATACATGGTTGGTGTACTTATGTAGTGGAACCTGTTATGCCAAGGTCAATGAGGAAGGTGAGGGTATCGTCATCATTTTGTACCGCAGTAAATTCTTTACCTTCAGCTCTGACAAATACCAGAATTCTTTCGAAGATTCAGCATCGACTCTAACACTTCTTTGTGGCCATAAGGAATTCATAAGAATACTTGCCTTGGAACCTTCTTGATAGTGTACCCATAACACGCGCATAAATATTTCAGGGACATCTGTAGAGATAGTGAAAGCCTTGAAAGCAAGTGACAGTTCTTGATTTATAGCAATAACTACTTGAAATGTTTCTTTCTTCCTCTGTTTGTCACAATGGTTTTCCATCTTAGATTGGTAGAGCTTATCTTGACACCTTTTAGCAGATGAACCCAATCTTTCATCATGACAAAACTTGTTGAGTTTCTTGTTTAATTCATGATTCTGCTTAAGAATAACCAATATAGTTCATATATACAACAGATATATTTTACTAAATAATTTGGTTTTATCCTTTATGATAAGAAAGGAATTTAGAAATATCATTTAGGTTTCCAGCACACAAGATTGTATAATGCACTCTAAGAATAAAGGCAACTAAGTCAATAGTCAAGTCAACAAAAAAAGTCAACAAGAATAAGTCCAAGAGAACTTAGGACAAACATTTAATTTAGAGGTAAATACAAACACATTCAGTTGAAACACAATGAAATAAGAAATAATAAACAATATTAACACAAATTAAAAATTTGGCAGAGTTTCTTTTATATTTTTTCCATATTTTCGCTTGGAATTGAACCCAATAAATTTCGCACGAAAAGTGTAGTAAACATAAATCACAATGAAACAAGTATATACATATTACGCATGAACATAGCTTACATATTTCCAAGAACCTTTTAATAACACATTTTGCACAAGACATGACTGTCATTTTTTTCCTTGACCATTCATATACCTGTTTCGCATAATCAAACCTACATATTTTGCATGCCAGAAAAATTACTTATTCTTTGGTTTTACCAATTAAAAACCTATAAGAATTTCTAACAATCATCACAAATCAATCAATAAACTCACATAATCAATTACAACAAATTTAACACAACATTCGAGCAAGATTAACCAATTTTTCGAGCAACTTAAAGAAGGAACATAGGTTTTAGGACATATAAGGAAACTAAGGGGCACAAATAGTTCATATACGGGCATATAACATTTAACAAACACATTTTAAACATCATACGAGCAAACTTATACCAATTTTTTAAATTTAGCGAGCCTAAAAAAGAACTTTTCCAAGTAAAAGGTTTCTAAAGAGGCTAAAACATGTAACGAGGGTATAAGAATGCCTCATAGATACTTATTAACGCAAACCCACGAATATTCAACCATAAACACATGTTTTGCATTATTCATCTCATAAAAAATTGTCATATCTCACAAATGGTTAAGAGATATTAAAACCTGTTTCGAACGAGTGTTCTAGGCAACCTAACAACCAAAACCCCTCACCTAATTAAGAGAAACCTCAACTTTTAATTTTTCGAACCCTAAATTGAATTTACAAGATTCATGAGTGTAAAAGGAGTTTTACTTCAATTAGTTGTAACAAGGTGATGTTATGGAGTATCTAATCGTATTGGAGTTTACCTTTTAGGTTGAAAACGAGATTTGATTTGAAGTATGAATGGAGCAAAATATTACATGAGAGAGTTTGGGTGTGTTTGGATTTTTGAATAAGTGTGTGTATGCAAAATGTGTTTTCAAAAAGAGGTATAACCGGCCAAAGTTTCTAGATTGGCACAAATGGTCCTTGTTGTTTTGAGTCTTCTTCTATTCCATATTAAACTTATTCCTAAGTCTTACCTAGTTATAGAAATGACACATTATGCCCTTAAAGATGTAAACTTAGGATTTAAGTCCTAAATTTTGCCATTTATACCCTAAAAGTTAAAACCAATAACATCTTAAGACCTTTTGAGTTAAAATGATATTAACTCCCCTTTAATTGATGATCCGTTATAGTTAAAACCTTTTTCCTTTTATTCTGAGATGACTTTTTGAAAGATCATTTTTGAAAGAATTTGACTATTTATCCCCCTCAAATAATGTCCCTTTTCTATTTAAAGAGCTGTAGACATTGTTTGAGTGATAGAAAATTCTTTTTAAAATCTTTTTTGATGAGAAACTAATATGTTTGATTATTTTTCAAAAACAACACCAATAAAAACAAGATTTCTCTCGTTTTACATAAATAAATGCACTAACATGTACACCTATTTGATTAGGAAGCACGGGTTGTGTTGTAAAGTAAACACAAGCCTTTGAATGAATATGAAGTAATTCATTCTCGAGAAAAATTCACTTCTCGTTGTGAGGTCAAGTTTTTTTTTTGGCAAAATACTTGCCTTTAAGTTGGAGAGCGGGTTGCTATCTGAAATAATAACAAGCTATATGACATGTTTTGAAAACAATTTGAACTTTTGCTCGAACTTCATTTACAGCCTCGTATCATTATTGAATGACATTTCTAAGGCCATATATTATCGATTTTCAGAAGACATGTCATGAACACCATATTTTTATATTTTCTGATTTTTTAATTTTGTATTTTCTTTTTATGGTTTAATATTTTTGTATTTTCTTTTTGTAAAATTTATATAAAATGAAAAATCTTTTTGGGTTTTTCTGGTTTTCTTATATACATATGAAATAGAGGATATGTGAAGAGTTTACCATCATTACTCTTCCTCTTCGTCTGCCAGCTTTTGCAAAGTCTCAGGAGACATACTTCTCATACCAAGCTTGTTGATGAGAAAGTCAAGTCGTTCTCGTGCTAAAGGCTTAGTGAAAATGTCTGCCAACTGATACTATGTTCTAACAAAATACAGCTCAACCACCCCGTTCTCCACTTGCTCCTTGATAAAGTGATGTCTGATGTCAATATGCTTCGATCGGGAGTGTTGGATGTTGTTGCACCATAAAGCAATGGCACTTCTGTTATCGCATTACAGAGGTATCTTGTTGAACACAAGGCCATAGTCAGTTAATTGTAACCTCATCTAAAGTATTTGAGCACAACATCCTGACAAGGCAATGTATTCAGCTTATGTACTAGATATGGCGGTGCTCTTCTATTTCTTTAACGACCAGCTCACCAATCTATCACCTAATAGTTGCATACTTTCAAACGTAATTTTTTTGGTATCTTGGCAACCCACATGGTCAGCATCTGCAAAAGCTGTTAGAGCAATGCAAGAATCCTTCAAATACCACAGACCCATATTTATGGTTCCTCTTAGGTATCGAAAGATTCACTTAACCACATGTAAGTGCTTTTCGGTAGGCTTTGCCTGATACCGGGCACACATGCACACAACAAATACAAGGTCTGGTCTACTATACGTGAGATACATAAGGGTGCCAATCATTCTACGATAACGTGTAGGATCAACGACTTTCCCTTGTGGATCTTCATCTAGTTTAGATTTCTCCACCATTGGAGTATCCACTAGGTCACAGGTTTCCATACCAGACTTTTAAGTGATTCAAGAGCATATTTGGGTTGGTTTAAAAAGATGACTCTAGGACTCTGAGAAATCTGAAGTCCTACGGATAAATGGCTAGTTTTGCCCATTCATTGACATCTCTGAATTTGAACACATAATTTTAGAAAATGATTCATAAAACAAGTTAGGTGAAGGCAAAAATAATAGCATCGACATAAATTTATACCAGTAATATGTCTTTGCCTTCTCTCCTGATGAATAATGTAGGATCAACAGTGCCTTTTGAGAACTTCTGGGAGAGTAGAAATGATAAGAGCAAATCATACCAAGCACGTGGAGCTTGTTTCAAACCATAAAGGGCTTTCTTAAGCTTGTACACATGGTTGGGATTCTTTGGATCTACAAACCCGTCTAGGTGACTAAGACCTCCTCACGCAGTATGCCATTCAAGAACGCGATCTTCACATCCATTTGATAGATGATCATGTTTATATGAGCAACGAATGCAATAAAGATACGGATGGCCTCAAGTTGAGCAACAAGAGCGAAAGATTCCTCAAAGTCTATGCCTTCTTCCTGACGATATCCCCTCGCCACCAAACGAGCCTTATTTTTCAACACACCTTCCAGTTCGTCTAATTTCACCTTGTATATCCACTTCAAGGTAATAATCATAACATGATCTGGACGAGGTACCTGCTCCCAAACTTCAAGACGTTCAAACTAATTGAGTTCTTCTTGCATGGCTTCAATCCAACAGGATTCTGTCAATGCTTCTTTATAACTCTTGGGTTCAACGGAAGAAAGGAAAGCATCAAAATAACATAATAGGGCTTCATCTTGTAGTTGATGTCGAGTGGATACCGGTCTAGAAGGATCGCCAATTACATTATCAATTGGGTGATCTTTGGTCCATTTGCTGATGTGTTCAGGTGGTTGGTTGAGTGAGTGCACATTGTTTGGAATAACAACTTAAGAAGAGGATTCTTCAGAACTTGGTTTTAGAATTAGAAAATCAACATAGGGATTATTATCTATGTGTGCAACTTCAATACCATGGTCAACTTCTTCAACACCGAGAGGAATGACTGGATATGGTGTTTCTTGATTTGTTTGAGAGGTACTTGTAGATGGTGCATCTTGATCAATTATCGTTGAGGAAGGTGTACAGGTTGAAACATCGGGTTCTGGAGCAATGACTGCAGGAACTTAGGGATCAACACATGGTGGAGGATTAAGGTACTCATCAAAAATTAGTTAAAACAATATTTCCCAATTGTTCTTTGTTTGTGGGTGTCGGTAACCCTTAATCACTTCACTTCAATAAGATTAACAAGAAGATTAGGAAGAATGTAGAGAGAGAATCTAGAGAGAGAAAGTTAGAGAGAAAAATGGAATTGGATGATTAACTTGAAATGTTACAAATGAACCAACCACCTCACCTTCCTTGGTGAGGGGTATTTATAGGCTTGCGTGCCTTTAGTAATTCTACGGGCCGGGCTCGGTTTTACTTGGGCTTTCACCCGATACACGTGACCGGTTAGATTACATTTAAGAGCCCGTTTACCCGTGTAGCCTATTACAACGTATATTATTTTAGTGACCGAGACCTAATATAATTATGAACGAACTTTCATTGTTCGACTCAATATTTTGAGGCTAACAGAGTGTTTAGCAAGAAGAAGAAATAAAGACATAGGAGTGGAGTGAACTAGATGGCTAAATGTAGTTTAAGACAATTTTTAACTTGATTATGTGTATATTATTAACAAAATGTGTGGTGATCATCCGATATATTCGGAAAGACTTATATGTTGGTTATCTTTTAGGTACTTATTTGCTATGATGCCTGATAAGTGCTTAATTACACATATCTTTTACCTCTAAAAACGAGCTTAAATGACCAAAAACAGACAAAAACT
>BQNB010062717.1:0-35970 GCA_026074375.1 Tanacetum coccineum
ACTATGCAGATAGTACTCTCATTATCAATATGAATCTTAGTCTCTATAAAGTTATATCCATAATCCAACAATTGATTTTGGATCCAAAGCACCTGTCCACAACAATTGGAAGTAGCTATATACTCAGCTTTAATTGTGGAATTAGCAACCATAGTCTGCTTCTTGCATTGCCATGAGATCAAATTGCACCCTAGGAATTGGCAACCTCCTATTATGGATTTTCTATCTAAACTTTCTCTAGCATAATCACTATAGCGTATGCTACCAAATCAAAAGGAGAATCTTTTGGATACCAAAGGCCCAATTTAGGTTAACCTTTTAAGTATCTAAAAATCCTTTTCACAGCATGAAGATATGAAACTTTTGGGTTGACTTGGTATCTTGCACAGGCACACACTGCAAACATAATATCAGGTCTTAAAGAAGTAAGATACATCAGTGATCCAATCATGGATCTATACAAGTGTTTATCTACATCTTCACCATCTGCATTTTTGAGCAAAGGCTTATGGGTTTCTATAGGTGTGGTTGTTGTCTTGACATCAGTAAAACCAAATTTCTTCAAAATCTCAGTCACATACTTGTCTTGACTGATAAAAATCCCATCTTCCTTTTGCTTCACTTGCAGTCCTAGGAAGAATGTGAGTTCACCCGTATAGCTTATTTGAAACTTCTTATGCATCATCTTCTCAAACTTAATGCATAATGACTTCTTTGTAGAACCAAAAATGATATCATCCACATATACTTGGACTAACAGAATATCACTTTTGACCCTTCTGATAAACAAAGTCTTGTCTATCTTTCCTCTCTGAAACCCATTGTCCAACAAATAAGTTGACAAGGTTTCATACCAAGCTTTAGGAGCTTGATGCAATCCATAAAGTGCCTTTTCTACTTTGTATACTCTATCAGTTAACTTAAAGTCTTTCCCAGTAATTTTCCTTCCTTTGGAATTACCTCCAAAGGTAACAAATCCTCCATTAATTTCTTCATAATTTATAAGATAGGATCTGTTTCCTATCATGTGCCTAGAGCATCCACTGTCAATCACTCCTTTATCCTTCAAATATTGTTGTGGATTGCCTTGCACATAATGGTAGGAAAATTAGTTTCTTTTGGGGACACAAGCTATTACTGACTTGGATATGCCTTGTACATCAATATAGTCAAATATTTTAAAGGACATTGATGCACCATTGTTTCTGGAGACATGGTCTAAAACTTTGTGCTTTGGTCTCCAAACCTAACATACTAAGGCCTTAACAGCATTTCCTTTGTTTCCCTTAACAGCACTAAGAATTGCTTTTTGGCCTAGCAGTATTAACCCTTATTTCCTTAACAATATTAACCTTTTTAGTGAAATTACTGTTATTATCTGTTGTTATTTTGTTAAAAGGCCTTCTAGCAGTTGAATATGCATTATTAATAACATTTTTCATAGGTCTTGCATTATTTACTGTTGTTCTTGGTTGAACAGTATTAACTGGTCTAGCAGTATTAAGTGAAATTAGGCCAGACCTAGTTAAGACTGTTCTTGGAACCATGTTCCTTTTTAGACTGGGGTGAGTTAATTTAGAGAAATTCTATTTGTTCACCCTTTGAACATTAATCCAAACTGGTTTTTCAAACCTTTGATTATTATACCAGTTATTGCAATCTTTCCTTAAATGTTTAAAACTACCACACACATGCAGACTCATTCATTAACAAAGTTTATCTTAGCAAAACTAGGTTTATTAAACATCTCAACAATTTTAATCTTAGGCACATCTCCTTCCTCACTTTCAGACACCCAATCATCAATAATTGGGGTTCCATCTTCTTTCCTAACAGTCTTAGGTTCATTAGTCTCAACAGTAAGCTTTTCAACTACAAACTCACTAACAGTCTCTTTCATATTAACAAAATAATCTAGACTTGGATAAACTAAATCAGGTTTTGGTGGCATAAAATTCCTAGTATAAGGAGGTGGGACAACATTATACCCTAATCTTGTTTTACACTTATCCATTATCTGTCTGTCTAGAAGTTCACTTAAGCTTTTTGATGAATTTTCAAATTTTTGTAATGTAAGTTGAACCTCATCTTTTTCTTTTGTAACCAACTCTAACTTCCTTTTAAGCTCTGTAATATCTAAATCTCTAAAATAGATTTCATGTTCTAAAAGTTTTATATCTTCCTTATACACATACTCATTCTTCTTAAAGACTAACAGTTTAGCTTCTACATATTCTAACCCGGTTTTATAAGAGACAACACTTATCCTAGCCGTTATTAAGTCTTTAACTAATTGTTCATTTTGTTCTTTTAGATCTTTTACACATTCTAAACAAGATGAACAACAATTTGAGTTATTAAATACCTCTGAGTTTATAGAAGAATTTGAATTTGTTAAAGAATAAGCCATGAGAGCAAAATTGGTTGGACCTTCTTCTGCTTGGTCACTCCAATCATAGCCTAAGCCATCATACTGAGACACTAAGGCATTTGAAGTAGTTGCCTCAACTGGCACAGTCCTTCTGGTAGGCTCCTTGTTCCTGCTGTCTTGATTCATGGGTGCCCTACACTCCCTTGCAAAGTGTCCTTTCTTTTGACAATTGAAACATTCTACCTTGGACTTGTCAAACCCAATTCTTTCTTTGTTGGTCATGTCCAGCTTCCTTCTAGTATTATTCAGGAATCTTCTTGCTCTCAGAGTTAGCATAGCAATGTTCCACCTTAAGTCCATCTCTTCTAGATCATCATGATTGATTTATTAAAGATCTTCATTATCAAGCTGTGGAATACTTGGTTGGCTAGCAAAGAAGGAATAAGTCATTGCATTACTCAAATTTTTAGCAGATTTTGAGCTATCAGCAGCACCCTGAGTGCTAGCAGTATTAACACCCTAAGCAGTATTAACTGCTCCAGATGCATTGTTAGTGCTGCCAGAGGACAGAAAGGCTACATTGTGTGAGTTATTAGTTGAGTTAGATGTCCCCTTGACCTCTGATTCATAGGCATTCAGATTGTTGAAGAGGTCATCTAAACTTAATGTCTCAATCCATGGTTTGTTCCTCCACACAATTGTATGCATAGTCCATTCTTGTGACAAACTTCTTAAGAACTTTTGATCGATGTATTCTTGAGAGATAACTTCACCATGCATCTCAAGTTGACTAATTTGATTTTGTAGCATTTCATAGGTTTGCTCAATCACTTATGTGCTGGATGCAACAATGTTTTCATATTGCTGCTTCAGAAGATTTTTTTGAATTTTCTATGTAGTTGTATTACCTCCAAATCTGCTCTCAATAGCCTGCATCAATGTCTTAGCATCCTTGTATGAGTTGAACTTTAATTGATGCTCATTAGGTAAGGCCATCAACAAAGTGATTCTTGCCTTCAATTCTGCCCTTCTTTGTGCCTTCTCTTCAACACTTGTAGGAGGGATAGCAGTCTCCTTACCATCAACAAGTTTTGTTACTATGGGTGCATTACCATTTTCTATGATCTCCCATAGAGTGTAATCAATACACTGTAGTACTGCCTCATATCATTCTACAAAGATCATATCGCCAAGTTGGTATGGGTGCGTGATGGGTTTGAGTAGATTGAGTATCATTTGCTTCTTGAAAAAGTAGATCTTGTGTGTAGTAAAGTTTCTTCTTATTCAAAGCTTCTCACAAGCTCTGATACCACTTGTTGATCCCAATAGAATAGATCTTTAATTCCTTAGCTTGTATAAGGTATAGTTATGCAAGATAAATCTAACACAACTATAGTAGAAACTTTGATTGTGAATATCAAAGACTATGCGGAATAAAATAAAAACCTAGTCAATGATACTAAGAAGAATTTCAATGAAACAGTAATGAACAAGATCAATAACAAAACAGTTTATTAAACTTTCAGCCTCAATATAATTCGAAACATCTTAATGTGTTAGGGTTTACAAAGCCTTGAAGCTACGAATAACACTTTTCTAGATATCTGAATTATATAAACATTATGCCTAGGACCTCCTTTTATACACTAAAGAGTCCTACTAGGCTTACAATACTTTCCTAAGTTATCTTGATCTTCTAAACAAATAAACTTATCGAATCTTTTACAAAATATCTTTTTGAATATTTTTTTTTTAACTTATCCGTATGTAATCTTGATAAAACAATCTTCTTCTTTTCCTTTTCTATTGTCTTTATAATTATGACAGTAGTAATCTTCTAGCTGTTGTAATTCTTTCGAAGTTGTAACCAGCAACATGAACTTTTATACACATCAGCACTAATGTGTAAAGCGTAGTAACTACTTAGAATATTTTTTTAATTCTTCATTAGGCCAGTATAGTTTTACTAGAATGTCTCTAACTTTATGCTTAACGTTGTAACTTTACTCATGCAGTACTAACATATACTAGCAGTACTAAGTTACACGCAACAGTAGTAACTTTTATACTAGCAGTATTAACTACTTAGTAGTATTTCTTCTAAGTCTCTAAGCAGTCTTAACTTCCATTAGCAGTAGTAATATATACTAGCAGTTAGCAGTACTAATTACTTAGCATATTTTTCACTAATATCACTAACAGCACTAATTTATGCTTAGCAGCAGTAATCTAACCTTAGCAGCAGTAACTTTTAAACAGCTTCAAAAAGTCTTTTAGTCTCTTCTAATAGTCTGATGTTAAGCTTTTTGAAGAGGTATAGTGGGATTATGTTTACACACAATCCTAAATCAGCTAAGATGTCGAAAGGTTTTGAGTTCCCTAATCTACAAGGTAGAGTTAATAACCCAGGGTCTTTCATCTTTGCAGATACTTCTCCTTGGACAAATGCTGACCCATTTTTGCCCAGTTCTAGGCTTTCCACGTATTTATCTAATATTACGTTATAGATTAGAGCATGAGCTAGGACTTCAAGAACCGGTAGGTTGAGATGCAAATCCTGGAATTCATCTTCAAGAGTTGGTTCGGGTTCTTTTGGTTGTTGCGTTCCAATCCCTATCCTTGTTTACAGCTGGCTTGTCTGGGAAATGTTCGCCTCCGTGGAACATGTTTTGATGGTGTTGATTGAAGTGGAGGTGTGTGATAAGCATTGGGGATCTATTGTTGGGTAAGAACGAGCAGACAAAAGTAAAGTTGTGGAGTTAATGTTCAGTTTTGGGTTCTTAATCGTATCGCTAGGTAGTGATCTTGCCAATCGATCGGTGATGGCCTTTAGTACCATGTTGATTTTGTTGGTCATCTTACTTTGTTATTGTTTGAAATCGGCTTCAAACTTGGACAGTCTAGCATCTTGAGATGCCATGAAGTTGGACACCAATCCTTCTAGATTTGATTGATTGTTAAAACTTTGAGGATTGTTGTTGAAGGGACGGTTCGGGATCGAACCGTTGGGTTGGAACCGGTTAGGTGGGTTTGAAAAATTATTTTAGGAATTTTAGGGTTGTCTCCACCTAAGGTTTGGGTGACTTTTCCATGACGGATTGTAGGTGTCACCAAGATTGTTTTGCTCGGGCTTAAAAGTGTACCACTTACCTCCCGCTTCATCGGTACGCGAGGATGCATATTCAACAAAGGCTTGTTCGGGATCTTCCATGCAATACTGAGTGTCGTAGGGACCACTGCAGATCTCACATGAGGTAGTGATTTTGTTCACTTGAGTAGGTTGCGTCAGAGCGAAATCCCTTGGGTCGTTCCAACTTTTGTTGTCATAGATGGCGAGGTCCTCTAATAATGCTTAAGATTCTTTGGCGTTTCGGTCACGAAGCTTACCACCGGCTGATTGGTCAATGGTTCACTTGTGACGGGTATGACATCTCATAAAAGATTTGGACTTGGAGAGCCAAAGGTCAGGGACTTTTTGTAGTAAGTCCTTGAAACGAGTCCATGCTTCTGAGATAGGTTCTCCATGATGTTGTTGGAACATCAGGATATCGTTGCAGAGTTTTGTAGTCCTTCTTGGTGGAAAGAATTGAGCAAGGAAACGAGTAGTAAGATCCTCCCATGTGGTGATGGATCTTACTGGAAGTCATTCAAGCCAATTGCTAGCTTGATCGCGAAGGGAAAATTGAAATAAACGTAGTCGTGTTCTTTCCTTGTTTTCACCGTCAAGGTCAAGTGAGTCCACAATTTTTAATAAATCCTTGAGGTGTTGGTTTGGATCCTCGGATTGAAGTCCGTGGAATGAGCATCCATTTTGCACCAACCGGATAGTGTCGGATCGAAGAGGTACCACGTTGTTCCCTACTACGGGGAGCTCGATGGTATTCTTGTAGCCTTCGTGGCTAGGTTTGGAGTAATCTCCAAGAGTACGAATAGGATTCTTGTCACAGCCCGTTATAGGCAGAAATACGTGAATGCAACATAATGATCAATCAGAACACAAGATACAAAATAGAGAAATCTAAAATGCATAAATGAAAGTGTCATGATGACCATCAACCTTAATAACTTTGAGTGATGTCCCATCGAAGAACACAACAAATAGTCGCTTACAAATCCATTTGCCCACACAGGGGTTCATACAATCTTAAACATCAATCCTCAAGAAACAATTCCCATATAATACTTAAAATAAGCACAGGAACCCTCTCAAAAACATGATTCATTTCAGGATTACACTAAAGTCTGTAACATGACATCACAAATCTACTGACCATTTCCTTCACCTGAAAATGATACTAAAAAACATCAACAATAATGTTGGTGAGCTCGTAGGTTTGAAGAAAACCCAGTCGATATGCCAATATCTCAAATAGTTGGACAATTGTGCAATATAACAATGAATATATGCAAATACAATCAAACCCATGACTTAGCATCCCCGCTAATCATGTACCATGACCTAGCATCCCCGCTAATCATGTACCATGATCTAGCATCCCCGCTAGTCATCAAACCAACATATACCAATGCTATTGGGGTCGCTACACTGGGTGATTTAGAACCCTACGGCCTCCCAGTACTGGAGCATTTACATAGGGAAACCTTTCACACAACATTGGCAAATCCTTGATAATCACACTTGCCATGCACCGCGATGCATGCAAGAACAATCATACCACATAATATTCACATAGCAGTCATAAGCACTTAATTGTCCCAAAAAGAAAACCACATTTCACACAGTTCAGAAAAATAGTTCAAAACACATTTGAGTATCATTTTCCCCCAATGGAAAAGATTTAAAAAGTAAGGCTACGAGAACTCACCTCAAGCAGCAATCTCAATATCACACAAGCAAATGCAACGACGTCTGAACACGACCTAGTCTAATTAATGTTCCACTTAGACACTCATTTCCAAAACAGTTTTCAGGTTTGATGCATAGAGGTCAGATGCGCGTTGTACGGTTATTCTTAACGTTTTCAGTGGTGTGATGGTTGATAACTTAACTCCAAAAATATCATACTTCCAACTCATACCTTAGTATAGTACATACTTATACTATCTAATATAATAGATAAGTAATACATACTTATATATATATATATATATATATATATATATATATATATATATATCTCGGTTAATCCATTTGGTATCTTAATTTTCCATTAATTCATCAATTTAAGTTATAAGAAAACAAAACGTTTAATTTTATACTAACATTTAAAAATTTTAAAAAAATATAATTTTCGTCTTTTAGTCGACTTATTAAAATAATAATATTTTATTATTTTATTAAAAATCGCGTTTTGAGTAAAAATTCTAAGTATAGACTTTTTATGAAATTTCAACATGACCCGTACGTTTATACAACGTTTTCCAAGGTTTTAAACTTTAATTTCAAACAATTTTCTACTAATTCACCATTTTTAAAAAAAATACCGAAAATCCATATTTCGCAATGTTTACCAAAACGTATTTCCCAAACGACTTCAAAATTTAAATTCATTAAAGGTTTTTGCTTTCCAAAAGTCCGTCAAATCTCTTAAAATGACTAGTTTACGCTTATTGGGCCTTATGGCCCAATAAAGATCCATTAAGATATTCATACACATAATATATACTTTAGGCCCAATACCAAAGCCCATTAGTAAATATAAGCCCAAACCAATAAGTAACAAAGTAATCTGGACCACAATAAGCACTTAATAAGCCACGGGTTATTGAGGCTTATTGAGCCGTGAGCCAAATAGCTCCAAAAACCCATTCCATAAGCTTAAAAAAATAACTAATATAGCTAGTCTATATTTTGGTTTATAACCATAAGCTATAAAACTAGTTCACAAAAATATGACATACTAGGTTAATAACCAAAAATACTTCTACTTACTACCTAGTGGTTTTCGAACCACCTTAAGCCTAAAATAATCCGAAAAGTGCTTATAAATAAGCTAAATAAGCTATTATCCAAAATAAGCTAATTAGCAACAAATATTTTCAACCATCACAACCATAATATTACAACTAACAAATCCTCATTTCCCTTTCTTTTATTTTTGAACCAAACGCACCCTTTTATTCCTTCATTTCATTTTCGAGTTTTGATTTTGACGACGATCAACTTGTCAAACTTAAATCAATGCAATATAAAGTATTCAAAAAGTTTCAAAAATATTTAAGATAAGATGACTTACAAAAATTGTCACTTTTGAACAAGATCGACACGAACCAAACAACCCAAACATTGTTTAAATGTTAACCCGTGCACTAGAATCAACCCGGAAATACCCAAACTCTCATGTTTTGATCAAGTTTCAAAAACTATAAGTGTGTGTGTGTGTATGTGTTTATTCAGACGCACCAAGAGAGAAACACACAAAGTGTTTTTTTTAAAAGAAAATGATATATGCATGTTTTGGAATCAAACAAAACCATATGTACCATGGTTGGGACAAGCTCTCCAAAAAACTAGCCATCTTGTTCCCGTGCCTAGCAACAATCTCATTCAGATAGAGTCTAGCTAACCTATCCATCTTATAATCCTCATGCATAGGTAGAAAATGAGCAGACTTAGTCAATCGGTCCCCAATGACCCAGATTGTATCATGCCCACCACTAGTCCTTGGTAACTTAGTCACAAAATCCATTGCTGTCCCTTCCAATTTCCATTCGGGAATCTCAGGTTGCTGAAGCAAGCCAGACAACCTTTGATGCTCAGCTTTAACCTTCAAACAAGTCAAACACCTACTAACATATACCGCTATATCTTTCTTCATTCCCGGCCACTAATACCTATCTCTAAGGTCATAATACATCTTGTTGGCTCCTAGGTGTATAGAGTACTTCGACTTATGGGCTTTGCCATTATTAGGGCTCTCACATCACCCTTCAAAGGAACACATATTCAATCCAGGTAGTACAAATCTCTATCACTCCTATGTTCTATCATCTCATCTAAACCTTTCTACAGTCTCGCAGACTCATCATATGTTTCCTTCTGAGCCGCCAGTATCCTATCCTTGATACTCGATTGAAGGGTCATATTTATAGCTCGAACTCTCTTAGGTTTCACTCTCTATTTCCTACTCAATGCATCAGCTACTACATTCGCCTTACCAGGGTGGTAGCGTATTTCACAGTCATAATCTCTAAAAATATCTAGTCGCATCTTTAATTCATTTTGACTAAAGATATGTTGGAGACTCTAATGATCGATATATATGACACTCTTTATCCCGTACAAATAATGTCTCCAAATCTTAAGTGCAAACACAACCGCACCCATTACCAAATCATGGGTGGTGTAATTCTTCTCATGAATTTTCAATTGCCTAGATGCATATGCTATAACCTCGCCTCTTTGCATCAACACACAACCTAGCCCTGACTCAGACGCATCGAAATATACCACAAAATCTTTTTATCCATCGGGGAGAGCTAGAACAGGTGCATCGCATAACTTACCCTTCAAAGTTTGAAATGTAGTCTCCTGTTCTTCACCCCAATCATAGGTCTTACTTTTCTGAGTCAAGACAGTAAGCGGCTTAGCTATCTTAGAAAAGTTCTCAATGAATCTACGATAATACCCTGCCAATCCTAAGAATGAATGAACTTCAGACGGAGTTGTAGGGGCTTCCTAATTCCTTACAGCTTCAATCTTACTAGGGTCTACATAAATACCATCTCCATTAATCACATAACCAAGAAACTGTACTTCCCACAACCAAAATTCACACTTGGAAAACTTAGCATACAATTTCTCTTTCTTGAGCAATTCTAAGACTAACCCTGGGTGCACTTCATGCTCTTCTCGGGTCTTAGAATAAACCAAAATATCATCAGTGAACACTATCACAAACTTGTCTAGATACGGAATACACACTCGGTTCATCAGATCCATAAATACCGTTGGTGCGTTAGTCAAACCAAAGGGCATTACTGTGAAATCGAAATGTCTATAACGAGTTCTAAACACAGTCTTTGGAATGTCATCCTCATGCACTCTCAGCTGATGGTATCCAGACCTAAGATCTATCTTAGAGAAGTATTGTGATCCTTGAAGTTGATCAAACATGCCGTCTATCATAGAGAGTGGATAACGATTCTTAATGGTTAACTTGTTCAGTTCTGTTTAATCAATACACATCCTAAAAGAACCATCCTTTTTCTTCACAAACAATACTGGTGCTCCCCAAGGCGACGAGCTTGGTCGAATGAAAACTTTGTCCTAGAGTTCCTTTAGTTGACCCGACAACTCCTCCATTTCAGAAGGTGTCAATCGATAGGGAGATTTTGCTACTGGTATTTCTCCAGGGACTAACTCAATATGAAATTTGATTTATCGATTAGGTGGCAATCCTGATAGGTCATCCGGAAATACTTCGGGATAATCTCTAACCACCACAATCTCTTCTTGCTTTTGTTCTTTAGTCTTAGCACTCCTTAGATGTCTCATTTTCTCTTCTGGTCATTCTCCTATAAGTCTACGTACTTTGCCGTCCGGTAGTGGTATTCTAACTACTTTCTCGTGACGGCTTATCTCAGCCTTATGGTTAGATAACTAATCCATTCCTACGATCACATCGAAACTCCCGCTTCCAAATGGTATTAAATTTATATAAAACATGTGACCTTCTATGTCTAGTTTGCATCCCTTAATGACCTTATCGATTTCTACCAGCTGCCTGCTAGCTATCTCAATCTCATAACTAAACCCTAAATCGCTAGGTTCTATGCCTAACAGAGGTATGAAAGTAGTGGAGACAAAACTATAGTCGAACCAGAGTCAAATAAGGTTGTGGCATAATGATTGTTCAAAGTAAACATACCCGTCATGATGTTCAGGTCCTGGCGAGCCTCCTCTGCTCATAACATAAATGCCCTTCCACGTGCCTGGTTACCGTTGTTCCCACGACCCAGACCCCCGTTAACAGCCACGGCTTGGTTTTGATGGTTTCCCCCTGGCCTCTGAGCCTGATTCAACCTAGGACATGCTGCCTTGACATGATCGGTACTACCACACTCGTAACAGGCCCTATCAGTTGGGTTTCTAGCATTAATGAGGTTCACATTCCTAGGCACCACTCTACAATCCTTAGAAAAATATCATGGGCGGTTACAGTTGAAACAAGTGCGACAAGGTGTCTCAGGTGAATGGTGATAGTTACAGGCGGTACACTTGGGTGTCGTACCCGTGTTTTCTCTCCTAAGAGGGTTTGCAGTTGTAGCAAAAGCATTTCCAGTCTTAGTCCTTTTATTATCGTCCCTTTCATTCCTATCCTTGCTAGGTTCTCCCCCATTTCCTATTTTCTCAGGGTTCTTTTTTATTGACCCATTCCTAAGGGCTTCATCAGTTAGTGTGCTAGCAATATGCACAACCTTTTGAATGGTTGATGGCTTTGTTGCCGCTACCATCCTTCTGTTTTCTAGGGTTACTAAATGAGGAACTAACCTAGCCAACTCATGGAACCTATCAGTATACGCAGCATGGCCGGTCTCGACCATGTCGTGATTCCATAACTTAGTTTCTAACTTATGCATCTCATTACTAGGACAAAACTCTTCTCTCATCAATACCTTAAAGTTATCCCATAACATACCTACAACCACCTCTTGACCTAATGTGCGAATATGAGAATTCCACCATGTTAATGACTTATCAAAAAAAGAACCAGCAGTGTACTTTACTTTTTGGTTATCCCCACAACCACTCATATCCTGAACTGACTCCATCTTTTCAATCCAACGGGTGTAAACTACAACACCTCCCTTCCTATCATACTCCTTAGGGTTACAAGCTAAGAACTCCTTATAGGTACAACCCCTACGGTCGTTGTTCTCAATGACATTCCTAACATCACCTCTGCTGTTGTCATTGATGGCAGTACCGCTTTGGTTCCTATTGTCTCCATAATTGCTACCTTGGTTGCCTACTTGAGCTAAAATAGTGGGTAGCAAGTTCTGCAAAATTGTTGGGCTATATTTATGGAGAAGTCATAGATTCCATCCACACCCTCATTAACTTCAACACCTTGGTCATTTCCTTGACCCTCAGGTTTACCAATTGGTTCAACATTCCTCCTCCTAGGCTCTCTCACTCTTCTACCTCATCTACCAGCTCGTCCACCCGTTCCCCCTCCTCGTGATGCGGCAGCAGACCGGCCAGCACTTTGGGTCATCAACGTTGGCAGCATTATCTGTAACATCTCGTATTTTACGGTCAATATTAAATCTTAAATCCGTTCCTATTTCCATCTTTGAATAAAAATTTCGCGTTTTACTTGTTAGCCGATTTGGTGAAAATCGTCATTTTTAGTTATTTGCGTGTCGTGCTTAGGATTTTTATCCGTTAAGCGTTTTAAGAGATCAAAATTTCATAATTTCGCTCCGGAAGTCAATTTATTGTTATTTTAGTATTTTATGATTTTTTCCGCGTTTTGCCAAAACCGTGTCAAAAATAGTACTTTAACACTTTCTAATATTTTAACTTAGTGTTTTAAATCAAATATTGTAGTATAAATATTTTAGAAAAATAAAACAATAAAAATTTAAAATAAACATAACATATAAACCAAACACCCCTTTTTTTAAATTGCTCCTACAAAACAATAAAACAAACACTCCTTTAGAAGTTTACTAGTTATGTTGACCAAGTATAAAAGGAAGTCTTGACTTTTGTTATTTTAACATAGTTTTTCCAGTTAACAAAATTTTGTGTCCCCTCCCCCTTCTCTTGTTTCTGTTCGTAGACCCCCAACACCAAACCATCACCACCGTCATTCAAAAATCTTGCAATCTCTTCCATTCGTCCTCAATCCACTTTTATAATAAACCTAATCATTTCATAACAAAGATAAACCACCATGCATAATGTTTTTCAAAGTTCTTGATTTTTTTGATTTTTGATCATGAAGGGTTTTGATCAAATTAAATGTAATTGGTGTTGAAAGGGTTTAATTATAAGTGTTTTTAAAAGATTTGGTATAACAAAAAGCAAGTTTGGGTCATAGATTTGGTTTTTGTGGTGCTCGGCCAAAAATCAAACCTATAAGGGTTTGATTGTGTTGATTTTCTTGCTATTGCATTGTGATTGTGAATATTTTTGTTACTTTTTTTCATTGATTCAATTATATATTGATTGCATGTGTTTGATTTTATATCTAGAATTCATTAATTATAGTGCATGTTAAATTTTTGAGGTGGATCATTGTTTGAGATGTTTAGTGGTAGTGTTAGGATAGTTTAGGAGCATTGGCGATGTCTGCGATGCGTGAAATTGAAGTTTTGATGGGGTTTAAAAATACCCACTTAGTGCAGAAAATTAGAGAGCCGTATTCGGCCGTGTTAAACTTTGTAAAACTGATTTTGAGATTGAAAATATGTTAGGAGACATTCATAGCTTCAAAATGATAGGTCGCACGTCTCGTAAATCTTAAAATCGAAGATTATATGGCCGATTGAAGTTTAGAAATATATATATGCAAGTTCAGCTCTTGCCCTTATTTAAAATCTGCGCAGAAAATTCAACGCTCATTTTGACCACTTTCGAGTCCGTTTTGGCCTTCCGACGAAACACGAAAATTGTCCGGAATATCGTTTTACTTTGTCGCGAGGCTTGTTAGTCTTAAAAATGCCTAATATCAGGTCGAAAAGCTTAAAAACGGATTCCACACATTTTCAAAAAAAAAGAGAGTTGCTGCATATTTGAGAAAAGGGCATTTTCGTCATTTTCTATCGAGTTTTGGGTCTTAGGTAAAGCTAAAAAGTTGTTTAATCTGTCGTTTTACCTTTCTGCGAGGATAACTAAGGCTGAAAACGTGCGTTAACGGGTTAAAAAGCTTAGGATTAGATATTTGATATGTGAGAAATCACATATCCTTTTTATACCAAAAATGGCCTTTAAATGATCAAATTGTGCAAATTATGCTTGTATATTGCTTGTTTTGTCATTTGTGATGTGTAGGTACGGATATTGCAAATATCACAAGAAAACGGTCAAAACCGGACAAACACGAACACGGGAACGGATAGAGTGCACAAGAGCCGGGAGTTTCTAGCAAAGGTCAACAAAGTCAACCTTGGTCAACCCACTAAAAGACAAAACCCTTAAATCTCCAAAAACAGCCCCTCAATGTTAAATAAATTTCACAAATGGTCCTTAAACATTTAACACCGTTAGTCCTTTTTAATTAAAAAGACTAACGGTCGTTAGCCATATAACCAAATCCATTTAACCTTTTACCTTTAACCGGCCCAAGTCCTAAAAATTAACCAAGCCCAATCCCCTAGCCCAAGTCAACAAATTTTAAACTCAGTCAAAATCTCAAAACATATACAGTTAAAAAGGGCGCGAAGGTGAAAACACTATTCATCCTTCGTCCCAAGTTTACCCAGCTTGATAAAGGGAAATTAATACCACTCTTTCTCCTCAAATGACGTGGAACAAAGATCCTTAGTTCTATGCTACAGCTCAGCATCAAAAACGTCACATCTAGGCTTTGATTGGTCAATTGGGACAAAAGGAATGACACGTGGATTCTAACAAACACATCAATGATGGGAAAATTACACTAAAACTAGTGTAATAAAAGCACAAAAGCTACCAATTATTAGAATGACAGCGTGACAATCCGTGTGACAAAAATCAATCCAAGGGCTATGATTGAGTATCCAATGATTAGAGGGAATTAAATGGCTGAGATCAAAGTTATCAAGAGGAGCGTGTAAAGTCCTAGAAGCATCCATCTCCTCCTATAAATACAAGCCTTGCTCACTCACATTAGGATATATAGTTAGTCAGTAGTTTTTAGTAGCTTTTTATGTAGCTTTTAATTCAGCTTATGTAATTTTCATTTTAATATAATTTCAATTCTGTTTTTAGTCTATGTCACTTCAATTTCAAGTATTGTACTCAGCTTTTTAATCAATGAAATCTTAGTTTATTTTGCAAATTCTGTTTTCACTATTTGTGCTCTTTTATTTCAAAAGCTCTTATAAACTGTTTCATATGCTCATACTACTCTTAAGCTACTAAAAGCTCATCAAATACTTAAATTCTAAATGGAATTGGATGGCTGCTTATAGAATTCAAGTAGGTATTAGTGCTTGAGGGTCAAGCTTTAGGATTAGACTAGGCATTGGAATTAAGCTTAAGCTATAAGCTGTTTGTATAAGCTCTATTAAGAGTACGCACCTCTGTTTAGCTGAGGTATAAGGTACCATCTTCTTTTCCTTTGTTATTTCTTATCTGTCTTTTCATAATCATAGTTATAAACTGCATACTTAGCTTAATCTGTTTGTAGTAGCTTATTTTTGTTAATTCTAGCTTATCTCTGCTTATTTTAGTTGTTATATGTTAGTTATATCATTTGTTAGCTTATTTCAATGTTTGCTTATAATCTATCTTAAAACAGTTTGAAAAACCAAAAATATTAGCTTAGTATTGTAGCTTATTATTCTGGCTTATTTGATAATTGTTAAATGTTCATTAAGTTTGTTTTTAGCTTAAAATTATCTGGTAATAAGAGTTTGAGCTTAAACTCTTTATCTTACTGCTAGACTCCATTTAGTTCTTTAAATTGTCTTTTAATTTCATATTTAGGCTCATTAAGATAGAATTTAAGGTAATTTGTAGGTTTGAATTAGTTTTCATTCCTGTGAATGAGTTATAGTCAAGTTCTGTTAGAATAATTTCAGTTAGTTTAGCAAATTAAGCTCAAAGTAATTTTAGCTGTAGGTTTTGATCTCTTTGTTCTTAGTTTGTAGAATTATATGTGAGGTAATCTAGTTTGTAAGACTGCATTAGTTAAATTTGAGAGCTGGTCAGTTTTAGTGCAAACTACATCAGTAGTCATATATAGCCTATAAGCCATTTTCAAGTTTAAAAATCAGAAGGTAAAAATAGTTTTTAGGTTTTGACCTCAAGAGTATAAGTAAATTGGAGGTCAATTTTCATCTGTATGAGCTTAGCTTAGAATAAATTGCTTATTTGTCCATCTGTTTTTAGCTTTGTAATTTGCAATTTGTTTTTGAAAATTGAAATTTCATCTGTATGTATGAGTACTAAGCCTTTTTCACTAGCGTTTCTCTAAATCTTTGTTTTCTTCAAAATATATTTTTAAGACCTGTTTCTAGTAGCTTTTTGGCCAAGGTTTAAGATAGTATAAGCTAGAAAGTCATAAGGATCTACTTGTGTGATTATAATTAAGCTCAAAAGTTGGCATTTAGTCTGTTTGGTAACAGTTTTGTTCATAAGAGCTTATTTGGAATTTTTAGCTTATGGCTTTTAGTTCTTTGCTTATTTCTAGTTCAATCTAGCTTAATAGGGTAGTTGTAGGATGCTTATAGCTTTTTCTAGTTCACTTGGAGTTTGCTTTATTTCATGTTTTAGCTTATCAAGTTTCTGATTATAATAATAGCCAAAAAGTAGTTAGTGTAATTTGTTAGTTTTTAAGCATTGACAGCTTATTTAGTGATTTTAAAAAATAGTTTCTTTACATAAGTTGTTAGTTTTTCAGGTTTTATTAAACTTTGTTTTTATATGTTTTAATTATTAATATAAAATATTACGATTGTCCACAGGTTCGGAAAATGTGACCTTTTGCCTATATATCTATCGTCTGAGAGGATATATCTAGTTTAATTGAGAGGGGGTCAGTGGGCTATATCAGACGGGGCATTTGGTTGGAGGGTGTCTATTGGGTAGGGCAACTCCAACCCACCCCCCCTTTACTTAAATAAGCCGTAGCTTAATACTAGCTTTTTAGGGCTTAATTTTTCAACTTATTTTTAGTTCTTATTTTTATAAAATCCAGCACTACTTTTTACACTTTTAGTAATTTTTTTCAAATTTTTAGAAATAGATTTAGTATTTTTAATCATTTTTCTTTGTTAAAAACTTTAAAAAGTTATAAAAATACAAAAATAATCAAAAAAATAAAATTCTTTTTTCTAAAATTTTCTTTTATCATATTTTAGGCTTAGGATTTAAATTTACTTTCGTAGGGTTAATATTTTGTAATTTCACTTTTTAAAGAACGGGATTTGATCCCCGTTCTCGTTTTCTTCATTTTTTACTTTACGCACCCTCAGTTTAGGATTTCCTTAGCTTTTTCTTACAAGTTAGTAATTAGGATTAGGAAAAGTTTAAAAAATCATTTTTAGGTTTAATTTAGGTTTTAATTGTAGCGTTTCTTTAATTCCCGTTTAAGTTTTATGCTTACATATTTACTTATTTTCGTGCATTTATTTACTTGTCATTTACATTTAGTAGGATTTAGGAAACCAACTCAAAAATCTTTTAAACCATTCAAAACGCGCGATCACGAACTTAGCCGATTCTCAATTCACGCTTCGTCGAGGGAAAACGACCCGGGGTAGGTTTTTGAGACTACTTTGGTTAAATGGGTGAAAAATTTTAAAACAGATTTTGGCCTAAACAATGTAGTAGAGGATGTTTGTAGGTTCGATTCGATATATGGATCGTTTCATAACTCTTAAAAACGAACGTTTAGCGGCCATTTGAAATTCTAAAAAATTATAAAAATCCAATCAACACTTGCTGAATTTTTAAGTTGCTGCAGAATCGAAAAAGGGCATTTTTGTTATTTTCTGTCAAGTTTTAGGTCTCGGGTAAAACTAAAAAGTTGTTTAAAATGACGTTTTACCTTTTCGCGAGGATATCTATGTCTAAAAACACATATTAACGAGTCAAAAAACTTAGGATTAGTAACTGTATTATTTTAAGAAAAATACTAATTTCTACATAATCGTAAAAGGGTGTTTTGATCATTTTCGGTTGGGTTTCGGGTCTCGGCTAAAACTAAAAAGTTGTCCGAAACGTCGTTTTACATCAAATTACTTTTGAGTCCGAGTAGTGAAAACGTAATTTAGCCGGTCGTTTCGGACGGGTCAGACTTAAGAAAAATTATAATAAAAAGTCAACATAGCGAAATTCTTTTAATGGTCAATTAGCGTTATGGAGAATGATTAAGCGTAAAATATATTAATAAAAGCTGAAATTACTACTAATAAGTTAGTCTTTCACTTTCGTTCGCATTTAGATGTCTTAATCTTTATAATGGGTCCAAATGAGTAACTTTCATTAAAATTACATATTAATCGGAATGAGTTAAAATGGAGTTAAACATAAGGCGGATCATTTTGGTAATAAGTAAGTTTGGCGCACTCATGGATTCTACGATATATGATTTCATATATGTCGGAATATATATATTTTACATACTTATGCATTTTATGCATTTTTCTTATAAATATATTCTTATACGCACACCATTATTATAGGTCGCGGGTGAGACGTTGTCGTCGTTCTTTCTATGTTGAAATTCTCGTTCGATACTTCATTGCTTCTCGGTGAGTTCATAGCCCCACCTTTTCTCTTTTAATGGTTTTCATAAACTGTTTTCGGGGTGAGAATACATGCTCGTTTTACTAAGAAAACTTATTGATTTCTACTACTTAAGCGTTACACGACTATTTTTATTGAAGCTATTACTTATTTCCTACATGACTTTAATACATGTGCGATACATAGTTGTTTACTCATGAACTTGCTAAAGCTTGATTTGCTTACTACATGATTTGAGATCATTGAATACCTATATATGAAACCGTGAGTTTTGAACACCTTATTTTTTTAATAGGACACAAGTGTTTTTCAATTGTATGCTATTCCAGATCATATTATTGCCTATGTGTCACTATTGTCACTTAAGTCCCCTTTTCAACCATGAACCGTTAATTGCTATTGTAGTAAACACGAGTGTTGTGGATAGATCTATCGGGATTGACAATCCCCGTCTGGGCTGTGGTTTCTAGATAACCATTGACGCATTTAACATTTGAAGTAATTTGTAGGATGTTTGGCAGCATTTGTATCTGTTTTGGGGCACAAACCTCCATTATTGGTTTGGATCGTAACGCATGTTAAGGTTCGGTGTCATGAACTTAGTGCAATAATACATGTTTTGGACTACTGAATTTGTTTCGTAGTTTACAATTACTTAAATCTTTTGGTCCACTACTGAACATTACTTGATTTATTGAATCACTACTTGGATTTCAAAAATAATACTTTAAAATATTGTAACACAACTTTTCTTACTGAAATATTACTTGATTTATTTCAATACTGCTTTTACTTAAACCTATGAATTCACTAACATTATTGTTGACGTTTTTGCATGTATTTTCTCAGGTTATTATATTGCTAGCTGAGTATTGAGAGCATTCGAGTCGCGCAGATACAAATATTTTTGAAGGCTTTATGATTCGAGTACCATTCGACAAACGATTTAAAAATGTTTTCTATTGAATTGCAAACGGAACTGTTGTAACTCTGATATTTTATAAAAATTATCGAATGGTTGAGTTTTCAAAACGTCTCACTTAGAGTCATTTTCTATCACTAGTACTTTATGCTATGAAGTAGCACCCCAAGTGGTATTCCACTGCGTTGTGATTTTGGGGGTGTTACATATTGGTATCAGAGCACTGGTTATAAAAAACTAGGTCATTTTCAAAACCTGGACTATAATCGTTTTTCAAAAAAAATTAAGAGTCTCTTACTGTTCATCCGATATCCGTGCGCTAATGCCTCCTGAAAGCTTATATTTATTTTAGAATTATTATGTTTATATAAAGGATTGATTATATAAATACTGAACTCTTTCAAGACATTGCGAGTGAATCAATGGTCTTTACAACGTTTTCATGACTATTATGATACTATTTTACATAAAATTTGAACTCACCGCCAAGTGCCGATTCCGCTAGTTAATTTATCATTCAACTCCGAGTTTGAACAATCTTCCTATGCTTTTGAATCGCATATGTTATCATACTGAATACTATTTTGCAACCCAAATCAACCCATTCTAAGAGCTTATTTTACAAACACCGGCTCAGATTCTAATTGTTAGTCCGCAAACTATTATTGCTCATTTGCTTTTCGGAGCAAAAACATCTCGCCTGAACCATTTTGATGCAAATCTATTTTCAGACCCATTTACTTATGAAAGGGGTATGTCGAGCTATGTTTCTTCTATTAAATGGTTAAAAGTGAAGGTGCCTCCAGATGTTATGTTCACCATTCAAAACATGTCTATCCCATGTGAGCATTAACCCGTAATATATAACCAACTTGATTCTCCTAATAAAAGCAATATATAAATGAATTAAGTATTCACGTGGCAAAATGTATCATATTTGACAAAACGTTGTTAGTCCTAGCAGCCAAATCACTACATATGGTAACACTATTCAATTTTTGACAACATTTAGGCATCTTATTACTTTCTATGTTCTAGCACGCATTATGGACAAACACAAATATTTTTCAAAAAGTATCATTTGTTAATGCGATTGCATTATATTAGAAAAGCAAATCTAAACACTATTCACCAATTGCTTATTATAAGCAAAGATAAACACCCTCTAGATACTTTTCTGGAAATTATTTTTTTCTGTGTGCATTCTGTAACAAAATAAGCAAAACCAAACATCATTCCCTAAAATGCTTACTTTTGTTTTTCATATATAAGTGGTTACTTATAAGCATAAAAAATAACCAATCCCAAACACCCTTTAAAAACACAATCTTAACTTAAAAGTACTCAGTCAATTAATGAGTAATGTATATTCAAACAATTGAAAATGAAAAATAAATCAACAATATTCACCTTTCTTGAAGAATATTTGTCGTTGTTGTAATTTACAGCCTGCAAAAAAAATCGAAAGTTTATAAAAAAACAAAATTAACAACCCCCAAATTAGTTACAAACTTAATTTCAAATTTAAAAGAGTGAAACCAAAATTAACAAAACTAATAAACAAAGAATTGAAATATCCACATAAATTAAACTGCAAAAAATGACTGAATTCAAACATGAAGCATATTTCCTATACATATAAGTTGTAATAATTGTAATAAGAGTGAAATTTTGTGTAAATAATTTGATACCTTTTGTGTGTTTCTGGATTTGTTTAATCAAGCAAGGTAGACTGATCCCCCATCTTCTTACTCATTGTGTTGACTTGATCATCCCTCTAATAACCTTTTTGTAGTTGAATTTTTTGCTTTTGTCTGTGGTGGATTTGATGTATCATAAGCTATTTTGATCAATCTGGTGTTTTTCTTTGTTTTGTGGGCTACATGAATTGGTGTGTGATCGGTGGGAAGAAGTTCATTGCTCCTCACCAATCGCCAAAAAGCTTAGATTAATTGGTTCACTGGAGTTGAGAGAGATGTGGAGGCGGTGGGTTTTGATGAGAACTGTGTGTTTTAGATTCTTATGAGATATGGGGAAGAAATATTGGGCGGTGAAGAAGAGGGAGGGAGATACGTGTTGGAACAGGGAAAGGGGCAATATAAAAAGAATTGGGTCGGGCGGGTATTTAATGGGTTCATTAAAACACATTTAATGTTGCCTCGGGGCAACGATCTTGGGGTTTAAATATATAGTATAATTAGGGTTTTTAAGTTAAAAAGGTTTAAACTTTATGATTTTTAAATAAAATAAATTTAAAAAGTTACAATCTTTTTGACTCGGTTCGTGTTAAAAATACAATCTTTCGACAAAAACAACACTTCTTCTCGTCAAAACGATCCTTACAAATATCAATTCTTGCAAGACTACACAATCAAATTCACAATGGCTACTATGGCAGAGAACGTTATTGCTGCAGGTTCTGAAACCCGTCCCCCGATGCTAGAAAAAGGCATGTATGATAGCTGGAAGACCCAGATTATTCTATATATCTGAGGCAAAGAGAATGGTGAAATGTTAAGAGACTCAGTTGAACGGTCCTTTATAATTCAATCCAGAAATTAATGATAAATGACACAGATGGAATGTTACCCGTCATTCGTCGTGCTCAAAGACTTGAAGACCTTGCTAGAGATGACAAGTTACGTTATGACAATGACATCAAAGTTGTCAATATACTTCTTCTCGATTTTCCAGTTGACATCTACACTCTCATCAACCGAGCTGTATCCAAACTGCAAAGGAAATATGTCGATCGCGTCAAAGCACTTATGGAAGGCATTGAGTTGAATTCAAGCAAGAACGTGAGTCTATGCTATATGATGAATTTGATAAGTTCACATTTAAGCCTGGAGAATCAATCCACTCTTACTATCTAAGATTTGCTAAACTGATCAATGACATGAACATGATTCCTATGTCTATGACACCTATGCAAATCAACACGAAGTTTGTGAATTCAGCTCAAAACCCGTATTGGTAGGTTTTCACAGCAACTAAACAAGCAAGAAATCTTCACAAGTGTAATTTTGATCAGTTGTACGCTTTTCCTTAAACACAATGTAAGAGATGCTAACAGAAGTTCGAGAAGGCTAAACGATTTCCAGCACCAGTTGTTCTTTGCTGGCAAATGCCTACAATCACCTCTTTCCTTATATCGGTAATCAAAAACCGTATCAAGCCCAACCATTAAAGTTTATCAACCATATCAACCTACCAATCAAGCACTCAATAACCCTAACAACTTATTTTGTCACCTCCACTTCAGAGCTTATGACAATACAGTTGTTCAACAACCCACGATATTTACCCTGCTACCGGAACTTGCTATACCACTTTCTTCACAGATGAGCCATTAGCCAGTCTCAACAAGCTATGATGTTTTTGAGTTCGGTGTACGTTCTAAAATTTCATCCCACGGATAACCAACTTTGAACTCACGTATAAGGTTTTATAGGCAATGTTAGATAATATAAATTCAAGCTTCATGGAGAACGGGTATCTAATACACTTGGAATACAGGGGCGAAATCAACCAATGTTATCAGATGTTATAACTGCAAAGTAAAGGTAATATGGCTAAGCAGGGAGTACTGCAAAGAAAAGGGTGAAAGATTCTGAATGGTTTAAGGAAAAGATGCTACTTGCTCAAGCACAAGAAGCAGGAGTTGTATTGGATGAAGAGCAACAGGATTTCTTAGCTGACAGTTTAGAAGAAACTGATGACTGTGAGGACCTCCAGTTACAAGCTACAGCAAATTTCAAGGCAGACCACGTTGATGCATATGATTCAGACTATGATGACGAAGCTATAGCAAATCCAATCTTCATGGCAAATTTTTCTCCTGTTGGTTCTCTTAATGATGACACGGTTTCACCTTGTTATGATTATGACACACTCTTTGAGGTACCTCATTACGACACCTATCATGATTCTGATGTGCTTAATTCTAATATACAAGAGTTGGGATATATTAAAAACATCGTATCCAACAATGACTCATATGATGAGCTTAAGGGTGATGTTATATCTTACACTGATTATATGCTTACTATTGCAAACGATGAAGATAACTATGTTCCTCCTCCTGTACAAAAGAATGATATGATATTGTCTGTAGTTGAACAAATGAAATCTCAAGTAGAAAAATGTAACAGGTATAATTCAAGATGCAAAAAAGTCGTGAAAGAATCAGTAACTAGCGAGCTTGAACAATCTACATAAACATAGTCAGAGTTTTAGATTATGCAGTTAAGATTGGTCATTCTGAAAAGGAAGCATATGTAAGTCGTGAATTATACAATTTGATTTCTCATCGGTAAAAGACATTTGTGTCTAAATTTGAAAAAAACAAGTTTTTTCTCAACAAACACAAATAAAGGATTTAAATAATGGCATTGCTTTTCTAAAGAAAAATTTTGAAACACTAAAAAAAGTCATTTGAAAAATATGAAAAAAACATCAGTGAAATTGTAGATTTGGAAAATGCGAAAAGGAACTTGAAAACATTATTTTTAAAGTTGGTCAATCTGCTCAAACTATGCATATGCTAACCAAACCTCAAAATTTTTATGATGAAACACATAAGACAACTCTTGGTTATCAAAATCCTTTGTATCTTTCTCAAGCTCGACGACAACAACCTGCATTATATAATGGAAATGTATTGATTGCTAAACATAATCTTGTATTTGTGTGTGATTCTGAGGAAACTTTGATACTTGCTGAAGAGAGTTGGTTGAAAATGCTTGAAAAACAAACTGTTGTTAATACTAAACTGATTGATTACTCTAAAATTAACAAACTTTATGAGATTTGTTCCACAAACACAATTGTCAGCAGAATAATTATACTGGTCCTCAATACCAAGTCCTCCTGTAACTATTTCAAAACCCAAAGTTTTTCTTAAAAACTCCTATCAACTAGTCAGTCTTGGAAGTAAACAAAGCACGAGATCTTCTCACAAGTTTGATGAATGCCATCAGAGAAAACTTTCTTGTCTCTCATGAGATTGTTAGTTGGGAGCAATCGGATATAAAAGGTGCTTTTAAAAAAAGATGTCATACCATTTTCTAAAAACCTAAAAGAAACTTTCAAACGTTTAGAAAAGGGATTTCTAGCAGATAAGATAAATGAAAGATATTTTTGAACAAATGGAAGACGAGATTGATCTAATATTTGGGATCAAGAAAAGTTTTGATTTGATAAAGAAATAACTTTTAATCAACAACGACAAACTTTACAAGAAAACATTCGCTAGGATATTATGGTGCACATATGGCGTTCGCTTGAATGAGTTGGTAACAATGGAAAGTGTAAAAGTTTGAATTGTGATTTGATGCTTTAGTATCTTCTAGAATCTAACAAATCATTATGTGAATTAATTAAACGTTTGTCAAAACGCTTGGGAATCGGCAGTACTCTTGATATTGTTTTCAAAGTTCATCAAAGGAACAATGATTCTTAATGATACTTGACACGAAAAATAAAACAGACTTTTGATGTAAAACAATCAATAATCAATTGTGAGATAATGATCAAAGTGCTCAATTGCAAATGAGTTACATGTAAGTACTGAGTTGCAAAATTCTTTTAGCTCAAAAGAGCCAAAAGAACGCAGTGTGAATTACTTGTTGTTGGATTCTAGGATTCAAAAATAGAGGCTGAGGAACGTGTCACTAGCTTTTCAGTTTCTTCCTTAGTTAGGAAGTTTGAATACTATATTAGTTTACGATACAATCAGAGGACACGGGCAAAAAACAAAACTTTAAACTGACTCTTTGCAACAAAAGCTTAATGATCAGATTTTTGAAAATAACAAGTTAAGAGCACAGTTCAAAGGAAAGTTTTCTGAATATCAAATGAATCATAATGGTACAAGTGTGAATACTAAGCTTTCTAAACCTTCAACTTCAGGAACTAAACTTTATTCAGTAACTCTGTTTCCTAAATCAAAGGTTATTTCTAAAGTTGTTGAGAAAAATGATTTATCAATCAGTTCACTTCACACTTGACTACAATTAGATACTTAAAATCACAAAATTCTTGGCCCATGTTTGCTTAAGATGGAGTCTGAACCAATCATGCGTACTTTAAGAAACAACAGGGCTATTGCATACGGCTTTGTGGTGATTATCTGAAAGGTCATAATAGGAGCAGCGTAGCTACACTACATGATTTATTAGAAGAAGCTAGCGCATTAACGCATTTAGATGCGAAACATATTGGTCATCCTCTAAGTTTGCTTGAGCGAAATCAAGACTGTTCGTGTATGTTAGTACGCATGCCCTTTCACTCAAAACGAGAATGCAAACTTGGGCTTGATGTGTTGTCGTGTCGGGTCAATTATTTGATTATCAAGTTTTACATATATATTAGCCGACCAACTCCTAACACAACAACTTAACGAGCAGTGTACCGGTCAAGATAGAGTCGTGGTAAGCTAGGGTGTCGAACACTAAGAGTGGAAACATTTATCTATATACTATCAGTATGTTAATTGGTCTCTTTACTGGTTAAACCCTATGGCTATGTAGTTGTATAATCGAAATGGGGGGTTCAGCACTGATGAGAACTGGCACATTTTTGGTGATGACAAATATTAATTCAATACTAATAAACACATAAAGTGAAGATTAGAAGACAGAAAAAGCGGGTACAACAGCAAATTGATAGAAAACTGTATTAGCCATATTAAATCCGGTTTTAATGTGTTGTTTGTTATAGTGCAATGATTTACTTAACTCGAAGCGGCCATATCATTCTTAGACTTAGGCGGGACATCATCCTAAAGACCTAGTCACAATTAATCCTGTATAATTAATGCTCCGCATAAAAGGCATCCTTTAGTTTATTATAATCTATCTATAGGAGAAATTAATGCAGTGTGATCCTGTTAAAACTCTGGCCCACGGGACTTTACCCAACTTATTGTTTGACGGTATTTTATATATAGGTAGTCCACTATTCCATCTTATCAGTTAATTAAGAGCATGATTGGTGAAAAACATAAATGGGTCACCTACGGTCCAACATAAGCTCATAAATCAAAAGACAAAGAAATAAGTCTATTTGTGATCCTATTGCGTTCCAGTATATAAGACCCGATATAGAGAGGTATACCGGTATTCTCGATTACTTGGGTCTGTATCACAAGATCCAGTTGAATGATGGTTGCATATTCAAAACACATAAACAAGTATGGGGTGATAAAATAATTAAACAATCAACGATAAATAAGAAATCGATTTTAAAACAAAACCTACATTAAACTTTCATTAGATTGCTAATACCCGTGGGATTTTTAGCCATACCATTGTTTTTATAATTATACAAGCGTAATCAAACAATTAAAATCGAACGATTAAGAGAGTAAAAATTACACGATGTCTTCTATGGAGTCGTGATCAATGCTTGACCTTATGGTGATTTCGCTTCTAAAATTCTGTTCTGAGAGAGTATGATATAAAAGAACTATGATTTTGCACTCATGAAAAACTCATTTTTGAGTCTTCCTAGTTATAGTTGCGGAAAAATACTGATTGCCGTACCAGATAGGTTGATACGGCGTATTAGGCTAGATTCCTTGGACGTGCGCGTCGTTAGTATAAATCCTTTAATATCATTCCTAAGTTATTGTTTAGAGTAGTTCGACCCCCCCCCCCCCCCCTCGTTATCTTCATGGATACGGCGAATGGTAGAAGCATGGATACGCGTATTGGGATTGTCAAACGCTATTTCTTGTGAAGTCTTGGAGACTGATTCGCCGTATCTCTTTAGTTGGATACGCGTATTGGTGATTTTTAAAAAATCTTAAAATGTCTTCGGTTTAGCTCCATTGTGCGCCATTTAGTTGTCTTCACAAAACACTCCGGGATTATTGCATTATCAACTTTAAAGCAATTAATTGAAAATCATGAATAATTATATAAAGTGGGCACAAAGAGGGATAAACGATATAATAAAGTAACGTTTATTTGATGTCATCAAATATCCCCCACTTGAATCATACTTGTCCTCAAGTAGACTTTGAAAAAAGTTCAGTTTATGAAAATGTGTCCTCACCGAAGTTAAGGATTTTCCGTTTAAGCATCGTTTTGTTCTAATTACCTGTACATGACCAAGCTCCTCACGAAATATGGAAATGAAAAACAATCAGATCACTCAACTAATCTAGGTGCAACATTTAAGTAGTACGTAAATTGCTTAGTTGTGATTAGTTTCTGTATCATAAGCTTGGCAAGGATAACATCTCACCGCTAAGTTAAGGACGAACAAGTCAAAAATCCTAAATTGGGTATTTATTAGTAGCTATGAGGTAGATTTAATCATTCTTTTTGTAGAAAGAATGATTAAGGTATGGAGCTTCTAACTTTCACTAGAGGTTGTCGTCAAACAAGGAGATAAGACATGAATACATCGGCGCGTATGACGGAATAGCATCCACGCTCGTAACATTCTACGAGGGATCTAGGTTAGTTGTTAGGAAAGGGAAGCAAAATAGGTGTTAAATAAAACATACAAAACAAATAGATTAAACCAACAAATAAGGTACGGTTGCTAGTAACCTTCCCCCACCATTCCATGACAAAGACTCGAACATATAGACAGACGCCTCGATCACAGAAATGACAAAGACAACCAAAGTTGACATTCTCATAACGGTCAACTTCCCTTACATCCCGCTCTTTACGTACTTTTACACAAGTGGTGATATCGGCCACTTTTTACAAAACTTTACATCGTTGATTTTTGTAACGTATCAACGAATAATCGATCCTTCTAAGTGATTCCTTCAGTATAAACTTCTTTTTGAAACGACTATTTTTCTTCCTTCATTTTTTTTCAACAATACATAATAAACCTCGGTTTGATTCCACCGTCTTCCTCTATAATTACATTTATCGGATAATCTCTTTCCTTGTAGTTACTTCTTCCATCGGACATAATTCATCCCTTTAAGTAGATTAAAAGATGGTCCAACAAGGTGTTCTTGTGTCAGAATCTCAATCTTCAGATTATTCATGACATATGCTGAGAAATCGATTGGATTACTTATCAGCTCATCGAAAGTGAGACGAGATTTTTTTGCTTTAGCAATTTTGCTTATCCAAGTCTGAGATGGTCTAAAATCAATAGATTTTTTAGCATTCCAATCAGGATCAAGAGTCAGAGGCCTTTCAGGTTTCTTGAACCAGTCAGATTTTGAAGCTGCCTCGACGTTGGGTTGATCGTCAGTGTTACCCAAGTCACCTCCTTGATTTTGTGGCATCTCGGTGTCTGTAGTCTTAAACACTGATTCCTTTGCTTGCACAGACTTACCAGATGATTTTGACTGAGACTTGGTGCCTTTAGATGAGTTTGACTTTGATTATTTTGATTTAAGCTTGATGGTTTAACATCCTTGCTTGTCTTCCTTTTCTTCAACCCTTGATCTGATCCAGCTGGAGGGTCTTCATCTTTGTCTTTGTCTTCACGATCTCTCTTCAAAGAATATGCTTTTCCATAAGATTCAAAGATATCCTTGTCAATCTTGTGAGATTTGACCAGTGCATCGTAGAGATCTCTGTGTTCTTGAGCTGCTCGATACGATTTACTTTTGTGCATCTTGTCTAGAAGGATCTTTTTCAATTCAAACTCTGTTAGTGACTCTGCAGCCTCGTATGTAGATTTCGGTTAAGAAGAAGATTTAGCCAAGACAACATTCTCAAGTGATTCAGTAATGGTTCTTTGGATCACAGGAGTGGCAAATTCAGATACTTCCTTTGGTAGGATCTGAGGATCTTGACTTCATCTTTGATGATATCTTTCACATAATTGTCAACAAGATCTATGTATCTCTTCCTCTCACCTTGAGCTTTCTTCTCAAATTCTGCAGTGTATGACCTGAAAGCCTCTTGAATCGAATCTCCAAGTCTTGTGCTAAGTTGAGCATCTACCATTGCAGGAATTTATAACTTTATAGTTTTGAGCAGTTGTGCAGAATAATCCACTTGTTTGAGTTGAGAGAGATCCCTTTCCAAGACAGAAACTCTTTGGTTGAATCCGAATAGGGATAAAAATCTGGAAGTGTAGGAATTAAGGTTGTAGTTGTTTCAGTTGTTGGTGCAGGAGTTGGTGTTGGTGTTGACTGTTGTGGAAGAGGAGTGATTGATGGAATTGTTGGAGGAATGGTTGGTGTAGCTGAAATAGAAGTTTCTGGGATTACCGTCATAGGTATGGTAAGGAGTGGAGGTGTCTGTGTACTTGGTTCTTCATGACGAACCTTGACATTCATCATGGACACTACTTCATTGTCAACTGGTAGAGCGTTATCCAAGTTCAGAAATTGATTGGCAAAGTCAGATGAAATAGAAGAACTTTGCAATGGAACTTCAGTCTTCTGTGTGTCATGAACAGTTGTAAGTATTACATGTTCATCATCCTTGACTTGTTCATATGTGGTCTGTTGAGTGCCATCATCACGACTAGCATCAATCATCTTTGCATCTCCTTTCCCTTCTTCTTCATGCTCTGCATCTTTCATCTCACGTTCACATCCTTATATAATTCCTCATACTCTTCATCATCATCAGTGAATCTATAGCTATCAGGAGTACGTACATACTCTTCTTTATATTCTTATTCTTCATCTTCGTTCTGATTGAGATTAGGATTCTCATCTTCATCAGAATCAATGTTTTAACTATCACTTGCTTTATTGTCACCACCAGCATCACTGTCAACATCATCATCATCATCATTACTTACATCATCACTATCATCATCATTGCTATCATCATCACTGTCTCCCTAAAATTCATTTTCACTCTCAGATTGATATATGGGTACATCAGGAACCCCTAGTTTAGTACCCGTTCCTTCATCTGTACCAGTTGTCTTGTCCTCAGACTCATCAGGAACCTTTAGTTGGGAACCAACTCCATCACCTAAGCCACTTGCATGAACCTTATGAGTTTCCAGCTTGTTTTTCTTGAGAGTTTTCTTGAGCTGGGCAGCTTTAAGTAATGCTGCTTCAGAAAGTAAATCCATGCCTTTGCCTCTATCAACCTTAGTTGGTGCTTTCTTCTTCGACACAGACACACCAGGAGTGTCTCTGATGACAACACCTATTATTAGCACAGTAGTAGACTTCTTGGCAGGTTTCTTAGCTTGCTTAGGCATCTCTGCAGGTTCTTCTTCTAAGATAGGAGACAGTTTCTTTGAGGGTGAATCAACTTTCTTAAACTTCCTTGCTTTTTTGGGAGTAGCTTTTCTAGTAGCAAAGTCAAGATAAGTATTGTAGGCTTTAGAATCTTTAATGTATTGATTGATCATCTCGTTAGGAATCAGAGCTCCATACATCTAATAGTCTTGTGTTTTAGAAACATACTTCAATGTACCCAGCAAGGTATCATTACGAACTGTGTGAATATTTATTTGGTTCCTCATAGAGATGGTTTTATCCTTGGAGATGAAATGATTGATGATAACTTTTGTGAATCTTGGGTAAGGCATGTTCTCTTTCCGTGCGAAACTTATTTCTATGTAGTCATTTTGATACATAAAGTCTTCCCACAGTAGAGCAACAAAGTCAACATTCTTCTTGTTGTACATACCCCACAAGATTTAAGTTCTTGATAGCCTGAGCCTATCAAGTCTTGATGACTTTCTAGAGATGCACCTGTTGATGATAACAGCAATTGTTCTCCACGGCTAGTGCATTTGATCTGTGTGGATTGTAGATAGCATATCACACTTGCCAGAGTAACCGAGCTCCTGGATAAATGAAACCATTTCTACTTCGGAAGGAGGTTCAACAAAATCTTGGTTGTGGAGTCTGGGATAAATCTAGAGAATCTCACGAAATACTTCAGTGTCAACTCAGAACTTTTTCTTATCCAGTTTGAACCGGTATTCATATGTATCTTTGATTTTCTTGATGGTGTTCCAGAAGTGATGCATGTATACTTCAGGTACTTCAGTAGTGATCAGGAATACGGGATATCAAAGAGAGAGTTTAAGAGCATCCAATGTGACTTGATATGTTTCCTCTCTTTGTGGCTTGCTGAACTCAATTCTTGCGTTGCTGATGTGCTGTCGTGTAGGGTCAATTATTTGATTATCAAGTTTTACATTTATATTTTGCCGACAAACCTAAAACAACACTTTAACGAGCAGTGTACCCGATCAAGATGGAGTTCGCGGTAAGTAGGGTGTTGAACACTAAGAGTGGAAATTTAATCCTATATTCTATCAGTATTTTAATTAGTCTATTTACTGGTTAAACCTATGCTATGTACGTTGTCTAATGAAATGGGGGGGGTTCAGCCTAAGAGATTGGCACAGGTTTGGTGATGACAAATACCAATTCAATACACAATAAACACAAAAGATGAAGATTAGAAGATAGAAAAGCGGTACAAGCCAAATGATAGAAAACTGTATTAGCCATATTAAATCCGATTCAATGCTGGTTTGTTTGTTTTAGTGCAATGATTTACTTATCTCGAAGCGGCATATCATTCTTAAGACTTAGGCGGGACATCATCCTAAGACCTAGACACAATTAATCCTGTCACAATTAATGCATCCGCATAAAGCATCCTTTAGTTTAATTATAATCTATCTTAGAGAATTAAAGCAGTGGTGATCCTGTTAAAACTCTAGCCCAACGGGACTTTACCCACTTATTGTTTGAAGGTGTTTTATATACTGGTAGTCCACTATTCCAATCTTTATCAGTTAATTAAGAGCATGATTGCTGAAACATAAACGGGTCACCTACCGGTCCAACTAAGCTCATAATCAAAAGACAAAGACAGAACGTTATTTGTGATCCTATTGGTCCAGTAATATAAGACACGATATGGAGAGCTATCCCGGTATCTAGATTACTTGGTCCGTAACACTAGACCCAGTTGAATGATAGGTCGCATATTCAAACACATAAACAAGTATGAGGTGATAAACATAATTAAACAATCAACGATAAATTAAGAAATCGATTTTAAAACAAACCAAACATTGAACTTTCATTAAGATGGCTAATACCCGAGGGTATTAGCCCACAACCATTGTAATTATACAAGCGTAATCAAACAATTGAAATCGAACGATTAAGAGAGTAAAAATTACACGATGTCTTCTATGGATTCGTGATCAATGCTTGACCTTGGTGGCTGATCTTCTCTTCTAAAATTCGTCTTTAGTGAGTATGGTATAAGGAATATGATATTGCACACTGAAAACTCGTTTTTGAGTCTTCTATTTATAGTGTCTGAAAAAGACTCAATACGCCGTATCCAGATAGGTTCGATACTGCGTAATGGGCTTGATTCCTTGGAGTCCGCTAGAACGTTCATAATAAATCCTTTAATACATTCCTATTTATTTGATTTACTGTATTTTCTTCGAATAGTTATATCATGGATACGGTCGTATATTAAATTTAAGCATGGATACGCCGTATTTGGACTTAGTCCAAACTACTATTTCTGTGAAGTCTTGGCGTAGATACGCCGTATCTCTTTAGTTGGATACGACGTATTGGTGAATTTTCAGAAATCTTCAAATGTCTTCGTTTTAGCTCCAATTTATGCACCTTTTAGCATATCTTTACAAAACACTCCTGAATTACTGTATTTATCAACTTTAAAGTGATTAAAGTACCAAATAATGCAATAATTAACTATAAGTGGGCAAAATAGATTGATAAATGAAATAATAAATTAACGTTATTTGATGTCATCAAATATCCCCCCACTTGAATCCTACTTGTCCTCAAGTAGACTTTAAAAAAAAGTTTAGTTTATGAAAATGTGTCCCGAACCGAAGTTAAGGATTTTCTGTTTAAGCATCGTTTTGTCCTAATCACCTGTACATAACCAAGCTCCTCACGAAATATGGAAATGAAAACACTCAAATCACTCAACTAATCTAGGGTGCAACATTTAAGTAGTACGCTCAATTGCTCGGTCATGAGCTTGGCAAGGATACACATCTCCACCGCTAAAGCTAAGGAAGAACAAGTCAAAAGCTAAATTAGGTTAAGAAGGCTTACGGTCGATCATTCAACAGTCTTTCACCATAAGTACCACACCAACAAGGCAGCTGTATCGTATATACACGGCCATAACGATGGAATAAACATATACAATCCGAACACATCCCTGTTTGTGTTTAACCAGCGGTTAGGACAAAGAATGAAGGGAAGGGACCTTCTAACTTTCACCAAAAGTCGCATCCAACAAGGTAGCTGAGACATGCATACATGCCGTTAAACGAATTAAATAACATGCTTACTGAGAACTCGAACAAGAAAAAGTCCTCTCAGTTTCGAGTAGACATTAAGTTATTGCTAGAAAAGGAAGTAAAATGTGTTAAATAAAATTCACAAAACAAATAGATTAAGCCAACAAATAAGGTGCGATTGCTAGTAACTTTCCCCCGACCGTTCCATGACAAAGACTCGAATATATAGACAGACGCCTCGATCACAGAAATGACAAAGACAACCAAAGTTGACGTTCCCATAACGGTCAACTTCCCTTACATCCCGCTCTTTACATACTTTTACACAAGTGGTGATATCGGCCACTTTTTACAAAACTTAACATCGTTGATTTCTGTAACGTATCAACGAATAATCGATCCTTCTAAGTGATTCCTTCGGTATAAACTTCTTTTTGAATCGACTATTTTTCTTCCTTCTTTTTTTTGCATTTCTCTTTTTCTATTTTTTTCATAATACATAATAAACCTCGGTTTGATTCCACCGTCTTCACTTTCATAATTTATCCGGATAATCTTTTCCTTGTAGTACTTCTTCATCGGACATAATTCATAATAGCGAAAAGTAGCGAAACTTACGAGCTACATAATTCCCATTGCATTGTGCAATTTCCCGACCATTACAGAGATAGAAAAATTTCACTTTAACACAGGAAATACAAGACTTTACACGAAAGCAACTAGCAACATAGAGAAATAGGCTTAATCTACACGGTAGGCTAAGGTGCAAAGGTGTAACGAAACATATAATATGGTGTACAAAAAGAAAGGAATGGCTCAACAGGTTGTTCTAGGGGATTTTACTCTAAAAATGAGAGTAATCAAGGGTTACACGAGAGTTAACTAACCAGTGTGGATAGTTATTTTTACGACATGTAGGCTATTTGGTTAAATCCTAGAAATTTATCAGTTGAACATGTTCTTCCATCTAAATCCATAGTACTAATCATGGCGGTCTCGAGTGATATACCAGGCCAAGTTCTAAAGTCCACTACATCACCGGCACACTCATAAATTTGTGGAATTTAGTAGACAGTTGGAAACGGAATAGGCTTAATTCTCACAATATGTATCAAGGGTTATAGTGCGCTAGGTAATGTAACTAGTGATTTTTACAAAAGTCATGCTGGAAAAAAATTAAATTTTGACCATTTTTAAGCACTTTGCATGTTATTTTGTAAAAAAGAAGACAAGTACGTTCTAATTCTCCATCCCCCTACTTAAATTATACAACGTCCTCATTGTATAGATAAAACAATTAAATAATAAGGGAAAATAGAATTAGAACGGAAAACTCCTTGATATTTTGCTCGTGATAATTCTCTATGATGAGTTCTTGAGCAAAAAGTGTGTTGACTAGGGCTTCAGAATGCCCAGATAAGTTCAAAACAAGTCTTTTTTAGCATATACCATATCATAGTTTCAGCAATGTCCTGTAGAAGGTTAAAAGACAAGTGCAAATTCTATCTCGCAACACTGGTACAAGAAAACAATTAAACACACACTGTACAGGGGTCAATACGCCGTATCCCAAACCCTAGGATATGCCGTATTGTTCCTGTAGAAACAATTAAATTACTGGAAATTAAATAATTAAGTTTTAAAACTGATAATGTCCAGAAATACATACGCCGTATCCAGAGGGGGATGTAATGTCTGGGAAGACAGACTCGTGCAGATAATTAAGATTCAAACAATTAAATGCGACAAACAATTAAAATGACCGGGTTGTCTCCCGGGAAGCACTTTTGTTTCAGTTGGTCTTTAAGTTCGACCTTTTCCTTTTCTTCATTCATTGTCAGGTGTCGTCACGACCCATCCATCGTCAATGAGACATAAAAGTTCTTGATAAGCATTGAGGGTATCCTTTGAATGGTTGAGGTATTCAGACTCTTTTATGGTAATGTACTCCTCATCATCATTGAATGAGTATTTCATCATCTCGAATCTCCTGACTTTGTAGTTTGATGGTTCAGGAATTCGATTATCCTTTTGATTTTCTTGAGTACAACTGACGTTGCTTGCTTCATAATCTCTTCC
>BQNB010062718.1:0-29794 GCA_026074375.1 Tanacetum coccineum
TCATATAATAGCACATTATAACCGGGTTACTTAGCCTCATCACCATTATCTTCCATCCTTGCTATCCTTCCTAAACAACAATTATACATATTAAAGAGACTTCCTAATATGGGTTTATACAACCCATAACTTACCTAATATCATTCCTTTATTATCGTATGATCATATCTTGATCATATGATGTAAAACCCAATTTCTTTATGCTTAATCTTCAATTAATCTTAACCCTTATTAATAAACATCTTAATTCTTGCTTCAATCTATCAATTACCCAAAACACCCCAATTTGGGTTACATGAACCCTAACCCTTTATTCTTCAATTAACTCAATTAGAGTTACTTACCTTGTAGAATCATTGGTAGTAACTAAACCCTTGAATTAGAACCTTAAACCTTCTTCAATTGATTATTAGCAAAACCCTTGTCTTCCCTCCTTCTTTTTCTTCACGACACATACACACCACACTACACTTCTCTAGAAATTTATGGAACTCGAGGGAATTATCAAGATATATATTAGGTACTACTTTGGCCAATTAACACAATTGGTCCTGTAACAACCTGAGTTTCAGGTCAACGTCTATCCCTAGCTAAGATAGTTTGAGTTTCTATTTGTTTTTAGCATTTTAAAAAAAAGTCAGAAAAAGGTTATATTATTGCTCCGAGAGAGTGCTTATGTTATTTTTGTGTTTTTTATCGTTTCCTCGAGTTTTTGTAAAAACCGTGTTCAAAGGTCGTGTTTTACGAGGTATAACTATTATTAAACGTTTTAAAGTAAAATTAGTATGACGGATTTAAAATATTTACAAACGTGGTGTGACCCGAGTATTTGGTCGAGTTTAAGTAAATGAAATAACACATTGGACTAGTTTTAAGAGGACTAAATGAAAGGAAGGACTAAAATTTCCAAATTGTCAAAGTTACTTTCTATAAAAAGGGTGCTAATGCTTCCATTTAACACTTTAGCAAAAAAATTGTTTTCTCTTGTCCTCCTCCTCCTCTTGTCCGTTTGAAACAACACTACTACCATAAAATCACCATCAAAAATTATTTACTTACATGCATTACAATCAAGCTATACCATATTAATCCTTGTTCAATCCTTTATATTTCCCACTAAGAAAATATCACATGCACTAAGTTTTCAAGAAGTTAGAAATTCAAGTGTGTTCTTGGGGTTTTGATCCAAAAGGAAGGTTAGCTAGTGTTAGATAAGTGTTATTAGCTAGTTGGTTTTGTTGAAAAAGCTTTGGTTTTGGTCTTAGGTTTGCGTCCGATTTCAAGGAAGGGGGAAACAAAAATTAAGCTTTGTTCTAGCTTTCTGAGTCTCCTAATTACTTGTTTACTTGATTTGATTGAATGTTATTACATGTATACAATTGTAGCTAGATGATTCAAGTGCAAAATCAATTTGGAAGTATTTCAAGTATGAACATGTGTATGATAGTTTTGGTGCATGTTTTTAGGCTAGTTAAATATGTTGGAATAGTTAGATTTTGATAAAAATAAGTTTTGGTATGACTTTGGTTGACCAAAAAGTTTGACTTGGTCATGGCGTGTCGAGAAATTTTTGAAATCTAAATTAGGCTTTTGATAATGGTAAAGAATGTTCTAAGGTCCATTTTGATATAAGGTGAGCCTTGTAACTCCTAAAAACGAACATTTTACGACCGAGTCAAGTTTGGGTAATTTTTGGGGTAAAAAGTCAAGTACGAACTTTGACTTTTAAAAGTCAAACTTGAGTAAATTTTGGAATGAAGTCTATAATGTGGAAAGAGTTAGTAATGTTAGTTAATTGATAACGAAATATGAAGTTCGGATTATATTATCCTTACTTTCGGCAAACTTTCTAAAAATGGAAACTTTATTGAAAATGTTGTAATATGGTTAAGTGCGTCAAGGTGAATTCTTTTGCGTCGCACTTAGAGATTTTAGTACATGATTGTATATACGTAATAGTAATATGTATATACATACAAGTATGTAATATATTATCTATTATACTTTTAGTCACGTACCGCTATATATGTATAATATAGGTCGCGGTTAGACGTGAAGTTTCTTGCATTAGTTGAAGTTGATTGATTTGGATCTTTTACTTAAGGTGAGTTCATAGCCTCGCATTAAATTCTTTTAATTGTTTTTAAACCTGCGAGGGGGGTGCATGCTTGCTTTATAAATCGAACACATATGATTTTATAGTATGCTGGACCCGTTTACGAGATTGTTTCCGCATAAGTAGCTATTGTCGAAGTCCCTTATTTCATGAACCATTAATTGTCTGGTATGGTGAACGCTAATGCATTAGATAGATCTATTGGGTTTGACAACCCTTGTCAGGGTGTCTGATGAATCTATGTGACCACCTGTAACACGGAATTTGGTACTTAGAAAATAGTATGTATATGACAATAATACCCTTGTTTGGTTGGGCACCTTTAACTTTCTAAATGCAATTGTCTTGGTATACGTTCTGTTGTCATGAGCTTTTTGCGTTGAAAGAAAAGAATTTGCCTATACTAGTGCCATTTGGTGCTCTTTGTTTTCCCGAGAACTAATTATGTGTTCAAAGGTTTTTACTCATTGATTATTTTAAACTCTATGAATTTCACTCAACTTTGTTGTTGACGTTTTAAACATGTTTTATCCCAGGTAACCAAGGTTGAAGGCAACGATGATGTGGCGGTGTCGTGCGTGTGGTGGATTTTATGGAAAGACTACTTGTGTGTTCCGGTCTTTCAAAAACAATGTCTTATGTTGTGTTTAAAAACAATGTCTTTTATTTGAAAACATTTGCTTTTCAATATTGTAATAGACGGTGGTTACGATTCTGTGGGACCTAAACGCATTTTAACTCTGAATAATTATGGAACACATGTTTGGTAAAACGTCTTATTTGGGTCGTTTTCTATTATCGTGGTGAAGGATGCTATTTAGTAACACCAAATTGCTAATTTCCGCTGCGCAATCCGATGCCCCTCGGGGCGGGTGTTACAGAGTGGTACCAGAGCTTTGGTTGTAGAGAACTAGGTTGTTTTCAAAACTCGGATTGTAATCATTTTAGATACCAAAGTGATATCAAGAGTCTAAAGTTATAAAGAACTAGGTCGAGTCTTTTTGAAAAACCTAAACTATAACGCTTCTACACGCACGCCGAGACTCCTCGTTGCCATTGGTTACATGTAAGGTACATTTATAAATTGTTATGTGTAAGTATGTTTACGTATGTGTTATATGTATAAATAGTTAAGTATGGATAAATTTATGCATGTGTTGGATGCATAAAGTGTTATGTGTGGGTACATTTGTGCATGTGTTGTATGCATAGAATGTCATGCGATTATATGATAACTAATACTATATATGTTTGAAATATAATTGAGGTATATGCGGATCGAGAAGGTCACGAATCAAATTTTTATTTGTTGCGCTTTTATGCGAACTGTTATTTTGGTAATAGTGTTCCGATAATAATAAGGAGTGATACACTATTAAGTAAGTATTGTATGATATTTTCTAGATTATCATGGTAAACGTAATTCCTCCCGATCATGTGGATAATGTACCTGTTGTTGAGCCGAATCAACACGATGATGTTCCTATTGATCCCGAGCCTATCATAGAAGATGAAGGTGAAGACCCAAAAGAAGACGAGTTTGATGAATAAGAAGATCCTCAAGAAGAAGAAGATGATATGGAAGTAGACATTGAGGAAGATGAGAATGAGCCAGAGTTGACATATCCTTATGAGGAGGTGGATCCTCTTAGCCCTCCGCTACCTGTTTTTGAGTCTGAACCTGATAATGAGATCGAGGTTAAGAATCAGAATGAGCATGAGGATGAGACTGTTCCTGTTAGTGTTTATAAGGTAGGTGAATCATCTACTACTGCTATTCATTGAGAGAATGGTGATAGTTTACTACCTGGCTTCATGAGGCGGGATATTGACTCTCTTTTTGGTCGAATGGTAAATTTTTCAAGACGATTGTGTGGATGCGAGACGGCACATGCATTGGTCGAGAAGAAAGGAAAAGCAAAAGATAAGTTTTATGGTAAGTTGATCTTGGATTTGGGTAATGAAGTGCGTTCTAGTGTGGAGCAAGGAATGGCTGCAATGGAAAAGCTAGTTGAGAAGCTTGGTAATACTAAAGATAGGGTTGAATGCAAGAAATTGAAGAAGGAACTTAAAGAAGCAAGGGTTAGCAACACATTCCTTCGTATGCATAATGAATGAGTCGATAGAGATCTCTATTGGACTAGAGTTCGAGCTCATGAGTTCTATCAAGAGATGATTCGTAGAGGATTTATGTTTGAAGAAAGACCGAATGAAGCTATCAATGTTCTGATTGAAGATGAGAAGAGTCCTTTGTTTGAGCCGCGAGGATCTCCTCATGATTTGTAGTAGCTTAGTTTCAATTGTAGTTTCTTTTGTTAGTTTCTTTTGTTGTGTAATCACTAAACTAAGTCCTCAGTTAGTAGATTTAGTGCTATTGGTTGTAACGATTTGTATCATTTCATGAAGCAATGCAACTATGTATTAAATCTTTGTGAGTGAAAAATGAATGGCTATCTTTGATTACTACTTGCTGTGTTTGTGAACTGGTATTGTGATTGATTTTGTAAATTGTATCATTTATGAGAATTAATGTTATGACCTGCTTATCAGATTGTTTTCTGTGTGACGTGACAGAATCATGCCTCCAAAGTCTGCACCTATGACTCAAGCTGCTATTCGTCGAATGATCAAGGAAAGTGTTGATGCCACTATTGCTGCTAAGCGGGAAAGGCAAGCAAATGTCAGGAACGACGCTAGTGGATCTGGGCCAGTTAGAGGTCTAGACACTTGCACCTGTGTTCGTGAGTGCACTTTTGCGGGGTTTTTGAAGAGAAATCCTGCTCTATCTTTTTGCGGGTTGAGGACGCTGTCAAATTGCGAAAGATGGTTTCGACAAAACTAAAGAGTGTATTTGAGATCAGTGAATGTGCAGAGGGTAAGAAGGTAAAGTTTGCTGCTGCTACATTAGAAGGACCAGCTTTGACTTGGTGGAAAACTAAGGTTGCAACTATGGGTTTGGAGATTGTGAACCAAATTCCTTGGACTGAGATGAAGCAATTGATGACTGTGGAGTTTTGTCCGATAAAAGAAGTTCAAAGGATGGAGCATGAATTGTGGAACTTGAAGGTTAAGGAGTGTGATGTTGTTGCTTATACTCAAAGGTTTAATGAGCTGGCTTTGATGTGTCCAAGAATGGTAGAGCCTAAAAGAGTGAAGGTTGATGCTTATATCCGGGGATTGACGAATAATATCAAGGGTGAAGTGATATCTTCTAAGCCTGCTGATTTGAACGGAGCTGTACGTATGGCTCATAAGTGGATGGAGCAGAAATCACAAGCTAGAGATACAAGGATTTTGGAAGGAAAGAAGCGAAAGTGGAAGAACCTTCAAAGTGGAAATAGTAGTGGTAAGGGCAATCAAAGGGATAACTGTCGTTAAACTTTGTAGAATAGCCAAAAGCAAGGAAATGCGCGAGCCATGGTTATCGCTCCTACTGATGGAAAGCTTCCTTTGTGTGAATGATGTTTTACTCGTCATGTTGGTCAGTGTACGATTAGGTGCCACAAGTGTGGAAAGGTTAGGCATAAAGCAAGGTATTGTAAGGAGAAGAGTGTTGCCACGGGTGCTAACGCTCAGCCTGTTTGGACTTGTTATGATTGTGGTGAGCAAGGTCATACTAGGAACCGATGTCTAAAGAGGATTAAGTAAGAAGAAGTTAGAGAAGTTCGTGGTCGAGCTTATGCTATTAAGGATGTTGAGCCGCAAGTCCGAATATGGTTACTGGTACGTTTCTGCTCAATAACCAATATGCTTCTTTTTTATTTGATTCGGGTTCCGATAAGAGTTTTGTGAACACTAGATTTAGTTCATTGCTCGATATCAAACCGATTAAAATAGAGGATAGTTATGAGGTAGAGTTAGCTGACGGAAGGATAGTTAGTACGAACACTGTTTTGAAAGGTTGCACTTTGAGTTTGGTGAACTATGTTTTTGAAATCGATCTTATGCCGATTGAGCTTGGTACGTTTGACGTCATAATCGGTATGGATTGGCTTGTCAAGCACGATGCCATTATCGTCTGTGGCGAGAAAGTTGTTCGTATACCGTATGGGAACAAGATGTTGATAGTTGAAGGTGACAAAGGTGTATCTCGATTGAAGGTCATTTCGTGTATCAAGGCCCGTAAGTACGTCGAGCGAGGTTGTCATTTGTTTTTGGCACACGTTACAGAGAGCAAGTCGAAGGAGAAACGGATGGAAGATGTGCCTGTAATTCGTGATTTTCCTAAGGTGTTTCCTGAGGAGTTGCCAGGACTACCACCGCCAAGGCAAGTAGAATTTCGAATTGATCTAGTACCAGGGGCTGCACCTGTTGCACGTGCACCGTATAGATTGGCACCGTCTGAGATGAAAGAGTTGTCGGTACAATTGCAAGAGCTGTTGGAGAAAGGATTTATTCATCCGAGTTCATCACCGTAGGGAGCACCGGTGTTGTTTGTGAAAAAGAAAGATGGATCTTTCAGGATGTGTATAGATTATCGCGAGTTAAACAAGTTGACTATCAAGAATCGTTATCCTCTTCCGAGAATAGATGATTTATTTGATCAGCTACAAGGTTCTAGCGTGTATTCTAAGATTGATCTGCGATCAGGATATTATTAGTTACGCATTAACGAGGAAGATATTCCGATTACTGCATTTAGAACTCGGTATGGTCACTTTGAGTTCCAAGTGATGCCGTTCGGATTGACTAATGCGCCTGCTGTGTTTATGGACTTGATGAACAGAGTATGCAAGCCATATCTTGATAAGTTTGTTATAGTGTTCATCGATGATATTTTGATTTATTCCAAGGACGAAGAAGAGCATGGAAAGCATTTGAAGATTATTCTGGAGCTGCTGAAGAAAGAGAGATTGTACGCCAAGTTTTCAAAATGTGATTTTTGGCTAAATTCGGTACAATTTCTGGGTCATGTGATTGATCATAGTAGTGTTCATGTTGATCCTGCCAAGATCGAAGCCATTAAGAGTTGGGCTACACCGACAACGCTGACGGAGGTGAGGCAATTTCTTGGATTGGATGGGTATTATCGGAGGTTTATTGAATGGTTTTCTTTGATTTCTAAGCCGTTGACTAAGTTGACTCAAAAAAATAAGAAGTACGAGTAGGGAGAAGAAGAAGAAGAATCATTTCTAACGTTGAAGCAGAAATTGTGTAGTGCCTCGATCTTAGCGTTGCCCGAGGGAACGGAAGATTTCATGATGTATTGTGACGCATCTTTTAAATGTTATGGAGCCGTGTTGATGCAAAGAGAGAAAGTGATAGCGTATGCTTCTATATAATTAAAGGTCCATGAAGAGAATTACACTACTCACGACTTGGAGTTAGGATCCATTGTTTTCGCTCTTAGATTAAGGAGACATTATTTGTATTGGACGAAGTGTGTGGTTTTCACCGATCATAAGAACCTATGATATATTTTGAATTAGAAAGAGTTGAACTTGAGACAACGAAGGTAGATTGAATTGTTGAGTGATTTTGATTGTGAAATTCGGTATCATCCAGGAAAAGAGAATGAGGTGGCTGACGCCTTAAGTCAGAAGGGAAGGAAAAATCCATTGCGTGTTCGAGCTTTGATGATGACTGTTCACAATCATTTACCGAAGCAGATTCATGAAGCTCAAGAAGAAGCAATGAAAACAAAATATGTGAAGGCAAAAAATTTGGGGAGATTGATTAAGCCAATATTTAAATTTTGCCCTGATGGAATACGTTGTTTTAGGAATCGTGTTTGGTTGCCGTGATACGGGGGATTGAGAGATTTGGTTATGCATGAGTCGCATAAGTCCAAGTATTCTATCTATCCGGGCTCAGATAAGATGTATTAAGATTTGAAGTTGTTGTATTGGTGGCCGAATATGAAAGCGTATATTGCCACGTACGTTAGTAAGTGTTTGACTTGTGTGAAAGTTAACGCCGAGCATCAGAAACCGTCTAGGTTGCTGCAACAACCTGAGATTCCTGTTTAGAAGTAGGAAAGAATTACTATGAATTTTGTGAGCGAACTGTCGAGAACGCCAAGTGGGTATGATACGATTTGGGTTATTGTTGACCGACTGACCAAATCAGTTCATTTCCTGCCTATGAAGAGAACGGATAGTATGGAGAAACTCTCGCGACTTTATTTTAAAGAAATAGTGTGTAGGGATGGTGTACCTGTTTCGATCATTTCTGATCATTTTACATCAAATTTCTGGAGATCGCTTCAGATGACATTGGGGACGAATTTAGATATGAGTACCGCTTACCGCCCTTAACCGGTTGTTCAAGTGAAAGGACAATACAAAAACGTTGGAAGTTATGTAATGACGGCCTGTGTGGTGATTGACTTTGGGAATAGATTGTGATCACCATTTCCCATTGGTCGTGTTCTCATATAACAATAGGTATCTCGCAAGTATTAGGGTTAGACATGATAAGTTTTAAAGACACATATCCCTTTGTACCTAAAATAACCCAAATTCAACCTAATACAGTCCAAAAATGGGCAGAAATTTGTTTGTATTTTGTTTTATGTATGCAGTATGGATATATTAAAATCACAAGAAAAAGAGATCAAAACGGGCAAAGCACAAAACACGAGGATAGAAGAGTACAAAAAGAAGCCAAAGAATCAAATTCAAAGCCAGGAAAAGTCAAGCCCTCAGTCAAAGTGGTCAAAACATGGTCAACAAAAGTCAACAAGACCCAAAACATTCCAATTTCACCCTCCAAGTTTCACCAAAGTCCAAAAATAACCCCTCACCCCTTATTGGGCCTGAAAAACCCTAAATGGGCCTTACCCGGATCCTTAAGCCCTAAACCTTAGCCCATTTCCCTTTTCATAAACCACAAGGGCCAGTTTTGCAATTTTTAAAACTAGTTTATAACTAGAAAGAAAGAAAAGAAAGAGAGGGGCCAATTTTGCTAATATGTCAAAGATTTTAAACTGAATTAAAGACCCGATTCAATTATAAAAATGGCCGCGAAGACCATTTACTGTTTCATCTCTTCTATTTCACTAGCGCTAGGGTTTGGTCAAAACTAAAAGGGTTTTTTTTGAACTTTAGAAGGGTGTTTTCACGGTACGACTATTCAAGTGCTCTACAACCAAATGGCAAGGACAAATTAGTCAAATCAAAGCATCTCTTAACCTCTCTCAAGCTTAAAGCCACGTAGCAATGGTGAAAGCACAAATATATGTGGGTTTTGTACTAGACTCTCTCTCAAAAGAAGCACAAGCTGTCACATCAAGGAATGACAGCTTGGCAATCCTCAGGTGTCCACAATTTGATCAAACGGCTATTAATCATTTGGCAATGATTAGAAGATTCAAGGGATGATTGAAAGATTGGAGAGCAAGGCAAGAGGGTCTGGAAGCTTCACCAAATGGCTATAAATAGAGCCTCACTCTTCACACACACACACACGTAGCTTTTAGGATAGGTTTTAGCTTAAATTTTAATTCCTAGCTTAATGTTGTTTTTAATCTTGTAATTTTCCTTTTAAAGTATTGTAAGCAAGCTTTTTATTAATGAAATTCAGTTGCTTGTAATTTCTCAAGGTCTCTTTTTCATAAGCTCTCTAAAATTAGCAAATTTTCTCACTAAAGCTCTTTCAGTCTTTATGCTGAAATAGAGTTAAATCAAATTCAGAAATACACCTTTTCTAAACCTTTTAAAATACGTTTAATTTAACTTACATTTACATGGAATTTATTGGATTGAGCTTATTTGGAAGAGAGATCAACTCTGGGAAGGATCTTATGGACTTGATCCTAGCTTATTAATAAGCTAGGAGAGCCTTGTAGCTGCAAATTGCGGTTCTTTGTTTAGCTAGAGGCTTTGTAAGTTTTCCTTTTATTTCTTTGCTTTGAATCATTAGTTTTATAGGCTTTCTAATACTCTTGATCTGCTTATTTGCTTATTTATATTTTATTATTAGTGCCTATTTGAGTTTTTACTTAGTTAATAATATTAGTTGTTTATCTGTTTTGATTTCTTAGTTTAAGATTGATAGTTTTAATATAAGTGTCTAAAAACCTTAAAAAACCACAATAGTAGTTTATAATATTTTCTTAGATCATAGATTCTAGCTTAATCAGTTGTTAATTGTGTTATAATCAGTTGTTATAAGCTACCTTAGTTATTGGTTTTGTTAGTTTTTAATAATTAGATTGGCATATAATTGTACTCAAACTAGTTATCACCTTAAAGGTGTGTTTGGAATAAGCTTCTTTGAACTCAATTAGTCAAGTAAGCTTTAGTTTTTCATTTGAGTCAGGTTTAGTTTCATTTAAAAATTAATATTAAAGAGTTTTTATAAGTTAGATTTGAAAAATGAAAGTTTAGAGCTTATTTTTCATAATGTCAGCACCACCAGGGAGTTTTTAGCTTTAGTTTTGATTGCTTAAGTTTGATTTTTGCTCTTTGTGCTTTTGTAGTGAATTTAGTGTGTTCATACACACTCAATAAGTGTGAGTAGTGCAGGTTTACCCTTCTTAGGTAAACTGCACTATTGTTTGCACTTGTGCAAAAGTGCATCAGTTCTAACAATAAGTTAGTACTGCTGTCATTTTTAGCTTAGTTTTTAGTTAAGTAAAAGTAGGACTTAGGTTCTTAAATTTAAGTAGGATTTAGATTAGTTATGGCTTAATATAGCTTAGGTTTTAGTTTTCATTTTATTGCTTATTTTCTTAGCCTAATCAGCTGTTAAAAGACCTCTGCATCAGCAGTACTAAGTTAGTTGTATGCTGAAACTTTTAGGCTTATAATTGGCTTAGCTATTGTAGGATTTAGGATCTTAATTTTAGCTTAACTTTAGTAGACATATAGCTTAGCACAAATCATTACACATTTTATATTTTTAGCTTAATAATCTAGCTTTATTTTGCTTTTAAAAGTCACTTAAAAGCCTGGAAAGCCAAAAACAACAGTTTGCCAAAGTAGATTCTTAGATTGTGAAAATTTAAAGCTTAAAGGTTCCTAGTTTTTTATTGATTATATAGATAGTTAATAAGTAGTTTAATTAGTGTATCAGAAGCTTTAGAACCTAGTTTTGCTTTTTGTGCCTTTAGCTTAATGAGATATTTTGTGCTTATTTTTTAGATTTCTGAGTTTGCTTGTTTCCTCATCATTTTCAGTAGCTTAAAAGTAGTTCAAGCTCTCATTTCTTTTCATTCATAGATTAAGCATGTCATAAGCTTTCTAAATCACTTTTCCTTTTTCAAAATGAGCTTAATTTGAGCTTTTTGCAAGTCAAAAAGCACAAGTGAGCTTAACTCACTTGTTTCTGTAATCAGCCTATAGATAAGCTCTTATTGAGCTTATCTGTGAGTTTCAGCCCATATAGTTTTCATTAACTTTGTTCCCACCAGTTTGTTCTATAACTTTGCTCTTTCAAGTTTTTAGTGATAAGCACTTTTAAAATTTAAGCTTATAATTGGACTTGGGTTGTTATCGGGTTTGGTCCTCAGGGACCATTCTTGTAATCTTTCTGTTTTAAGTGTTTCTTAGTTAATCCTTGCCTGTTAAATGCTTTAGCCCCGTTAGCCCTTAAGTCTTTTACACTGTTAGTCCCTAGGTTAGTTTTTAATTAGTTTTTAATTAATTTTAATTAATAATTAGGGTTTAGTTTTAATTAGTTTAATTAGTCTTTAATAAAAAGTAAAAAATCAGGGCTTTAATTTTTAGTAATTTTCTTCATTTTTTTCTTTATTTAGTGTAATTTTTATAAAAATTTTAGGATTAGATTTTTAATATTTTTATTATTTTTAAGTTTTTAATTAGTTTAAATCTTTAAAAAATCATATCTTTAAATCTAAAAAACCAAAAATAGTAATTCTTTTTTCTAAAATTTTCTTTTATCATAATTTAGGTTTAGAAACTTAATTTGCAATTTTAAAGTTTTAATTTAGTAGGTTTGCTTAATTGTCGCGTTTTAATTGTTTCCCGTATTTGTTTAATTGTTTCGTGCCTTTAATTTTCTATTTTAATTTTTGTTTTTTTATTTATTAGTCATAGCTTATCAAATCATCTATTTTCTTATTCAAATCATAATCCGGACTTAAACAAGGTTTCAATTTCACTAGTCGTTGGGGAAACGACCCGGGTGATCATACTTTTGCCCGGTTAAATATACGTATTATATATTATATTATATATATTTTTGTGAGTGAATTTTCCTTAGGGAATTTTCTTAATTGCTCTTTGAAGTATTATATTTTATATATATTTTGGGTATATAAAACTTCTACACCAAGTTTTTTGCGCCGCTGCCGGGGACTAGTGTTTAAGATTCCTTCGTTTTTAGTTTATTTGGTTTGAAGATCCTTTCACCCTCAAAAGTTTCATTCTTGTTTTATAATTCAAAAATCCAAAAAAAATCATAAAATATTAAAAGTAAAAAATATTTTCCTTTTCTTTTTAGTATAAGTAAAAAAAAAATCAAAAATATAAAAAAAATCTTCCTTTTTAATTAAGAAATAAAAGTCACCAATTGGTAAAAATACCAAAATATAATACTCTCAACGGGGGTATTATCATAATCAATTCCGGTGAACTTGTTGGTTCCCAATTCAAACCAAAGATTTAACACTTGCCATTTGTGTCTCTACGAAATACGGCTCACCTTGAAAAGCAATTTTTGAGAGCTACCGTGAAGTAGTTGATTATTTGGTTTAAGTCTCTTCCGTGTAACCGTTAAAATTCATTGTTAAAAAAAATAAAAAAAATAGTGTAAAGTTTTGCTTTTTGATTTTTAGTTTTTCTTTTTATGCGCACTCGTTCGCAATCTCGAAGACGTCGTCAACAACAAACTCCTCCGGTTGTTGTTGAAAATTTTGATTTAGAAGAACCAATTGTCGATCAAAACATTGTTGCAATGGCCGACAATCGTACCATGGCCCAAATGTTACAAGCACCCATCGAGGGGTATGAAGATGCTATTGTTGTTCCACCAATTAATGCTAACAATTTCGAGCTTAAACAACCTTTAATCAATCTTGTGCAAAGTAATAAGTTTACGGGTAGACAAGACCCTCACAATCACCTTCGATTTTTCAACAAAGTCACTTCAACGTTTAGACATCCCGAAGTTCCGAACACTTCGATAAAGCTTTTGCTTTTTCCTTTTTCTCTAGACGGTGAAGCCCGAGATTGGTTAGACAAGGAACCTCCTAGATCAATTCTCACATGGGACGACCTTGTTGCAAAATTCATAAATCAATTCTTCCCACCTTCAAAAACCACTTACTATCGGAATGAGATCATTACTTTTTTCCAAAAACCAAACGAAACCTTCAATGAAGCATGGGAACGTTTTAAAGGACTCCTTCGTCAATGTCCTCACCATGGCTTCTCAGAACTACACCAACTCGATACTTTTTACAATTCTTTGAATTCCAACGATCAAGATGCCTTAGATTCCGCCGCGGGTGGCAATTTTCTTTAACACGATGCCTCAAGAAGGTTTTTTTTTTTTTTTAGCGATTATTGACAAGCAAGTAAAAGTTTGTTACTCAAGGAGTCCGTGGCTAGTGATTCAGAGTGAATACGGATGCTCACTCTTTTCTAATTCTTCACCTTCTAATAATTCTTATCGATATCAAAAAATAAGCCGCTTCTACATGAGGATAAGATGACTATCAAGATGAAACAAATGATGAATGAAATGAAAGCTTTAGTTGTTACACACCCCGCACCACAAAAAGCGGTTGAGGAAGTATGTGTTACTTGTGGATCGAATTCAGCAATTTAACCATAGTTCGTTAACTCAGGTGGCAAACGATTTTCCTCCCGTTTTCATGACTAACATCCAACAATTTTAACAAAACGCAGCCGTTGGTAATTTTCTTCAAAGAAACCAACCTTCTAATTTGGCAAGTCAAATGAGACCACCGGGTTTCAATCAACCAAATGTTCAAAACAACCAAAACCGTTACCAAGGAAACAATTTCAATTCGAATCAAAACCGTGGAACAAATTTTAACCAAAACCGTCCTAACAATCAAGGAGCCGTTTACCAAGCACACCACCATACAAACCACCAACAAATCAACCTTTGGTTAATCAAGTGCTTTACCTCCCGTTCACAAACTCAGGAGTGTCTAAAACGGATTTTTGAAAGTATAAGCAAAAGCAAGAATATAGCGAATATGAATCAACTTGCACATGAAGTTGGATAATTTTCACAGAACCAAAATGATTTTCAAAGAGTTTACAATGTACAACATAAGAAACAAGATTATTTTCAGAAAATGATGCTCATTTATCATGCAAAGTTATCAACAAAGACCAACCAACCTTCAAGTTTAAGTTCTTTACCAAGCAATACTATTCCAAATCCTAAGGAACGAAGCCACAGGCAATATAACCGTAGTTGGTGTTCAAAACGATGGAACCTCCGATTCCAACCGCCGGTGGTGGAAAAGGAAAGTGAGGTGACAAAGGATACGGAGCTACCGAGCACCAAAGACATCCAACCTCCTCCATTCGTCCAAGAACAAACCAAAGACAAAGAACCAATCGAAGAACCTTCTTTCGTTGCTAACAAAGCCAAACCTAATTTGCCTTACCCATCAAGACTCAACAAACAAACAAAAGATTCGTGAAAAATTACATTCTTTCTTCAAAGATATATGGAAACTTTCAAATCTTCATTTTGAGATTAGTTTTGCGGATGCTCTCATTCATATGCCAAAGTTTGCGTCGATGTTTAAAAAGATGTTAAATAACAAAGACAAGTTGATCGAATTGACCAAAACGCCGTTGAATGAAAATTGTAGTGCGGTTGTCCTAAAAAAGCTTCCAGAAAAGCTAGGTGACCCCGGTCGATTTCTCATTCCATGTGATTTTTCGGAGTTCGATAGTTACTTAGCCCTTGCCGATTTAGGTGCTAGTATCAATCTCATGCCTTTATCCATTTGGAAAAAGCTTCAACTCCCGGGCCTAACTGAAACAAAAATGGTGTTAGAATTAGCCGACCGTACAATTTCCAAACCAACCGGTGTAGCCGAAAATGTTTTTGTCAAAGTAGGGAAGTTTTACTTTCCCGCCGACTTTGTTGTTCTTGATTTTATAGCCGATCCTCGAGTACCGTTGATACTCGGGCGACCCTTTCTTAGGACGGCTCATGCTTTAATCGATGTTTACGAAGGAGATGATTACTCATAGGAATATGAACAAATTACGGTTAACCCTTAAATGTGGTGATGCACCTTCCATTTCATACAACAATCTCGAATCGTTGAAGAAGGTTGATCTAATCGATGTCACTTGTGAAATTTATTCACAAGAAGTACTTGGATTTTCTGATTCCGTTGCTTACAACAATCCTTCTCCATACTACGATCCGATTGTTTCCACTTCATCTCCGACACTCACTCCTTTTGATGAAAGTGATTTTCTACTCTTTGAGGAAGCCGATGCTTTCATAGCAATCGATGACGAGCAAATTTCAACGGAAATTGATGCTACGTACTACGATCCCGAGGGTGACATTCTCATTCTTGAAGAACTTCTTAATAGTGATCCATTACCTTCTCATCCAAACCATGGTGATTATTTACCAGAACTTCAAAAAGATCTTAAAGTTGTTGAACCACAAAAGTCTTCACTCGAATATGCTACTTCTTATGAACCAAAAGTTGAAATTCCCGAAGTCGAACTTAAAGAGTTACCTCCGCATCTCGAGTATGCGTTTTTAGAGGAAAATAACAAGCTATCCGTCCATAATTTTCATCAAAAGATTTGGAGCCAAGATGAAAAGACCTCACTCATTAAACGTTCTGAATAAAAACAAAAAACAAACAAGCAATTGCCTTGGAAACTTTCTGATATCCAGGGCATAGATCTAGAGTTTTGCTTCTCAACAAAAATCCTTTTAGAAGATATTATACGAACTTTAGTCCAACATCAAAGGAAGGTTAACCCTAAAATCCACGACGTCATCAAGAAAGAAGTAGAAAAACTTCTTGACGCGGGATTGATTTATCTGATCCTGTGTCTCGGATAGCCATGTGGTTATGTCGTCCATGAGTTCCTAAAAAAGTGGGTATGACCGTTGTCACGAACAAAGAAATGACTGGTGCCTACAAGATTAGTCCGGGATAGAGAATTTTGTAATCGATTATCGTAAAGTGAACGAAGCAACTTGTAAAGACCATTTTCCGTACCATTCATGAACAAAATGATTAGAGCGATTAGCCGGGAACAAATTTTTAATGTTTCTAGATGGTTTTTCAGGGTATTTTCAAATCCCAATTGATCCTAAAGATCAAGAGAAAACTACTTTTCACGTGCCCATACGGAACTTACTCGTACCCGTCATAAGCCATTCGGTTTGTGCAATCACCGAACTTTCAACGTTGTATATGGCCATTTTTCACGACATGATAGTAAAAAATGTTGGAGGTTTTTATGGACATTTTCATTTTCGAGATTTCTTTTTCCTTTGCCTGCTAATTTAGATAAAATGCTTACAAGTTAGTGAAGACAACCAAATTAGCACTAAATTGGGAAAAGAGCCATTTCATGGTTAAAGAAGGCATTTTTTTAGGACATAAGATCTCTAGAAAAGGAATTGAAGTCGATAAAGCCAAAGTTGATGTAATTTCTAAGCTTCCTCATCCGATGACCGTTAAGGGAATTCGAAGTTTTCTAGGGCATGCTGGATTCTATCGAAGATTTATCAAAGACTTTTCCAAAATCTCTCGACCCATAACCCATCTCTTAGAGAAGAACACTCCTTTCATTTTCTCGGAAGATTGCATTCTTGCTTTTCAAACATTGAAAAAAAGTTAACCGAAGCTCCAATTCTTATTGCTCCAAATTGGGACCAACCTTTTGAAATCATGTGCGATGCAAGTGATTATGCTATAGGTGTGGTCCTAGGACAAAGGATTGAGAAGAATTTTCGACCAATTCATTATGCAAGCAAGACAATGACTGAAGCAGAAACGAATTACACAACAACCGAAAAAGAAATGCTTGCAGTTGTTTACCGCGTTTGCAAGAAGTTTCGATCAAATCTTAATCATGACAAAGTGTTGTTTACACAGAACCACTCCGCATTGAAATAGATTATCACAAAAAAGACGCCAAAGCAGCGAATGCTACGATGGGATCTTAACTTCTTCAGGAATTTGATTTAAAGGTTAATCGATACTAAGGAGCTGACAACTATACAGCCGATCACCGCACGTCTCGAAAACCCTTACAAAAGAGAAGTTTTTGATCCAAAAGAGATTACCGATACCTTATTCCTATTAAGAACTTTAAACGTATTAACTCTAAAGGTCCAAGTACCCCGTGGTTCGCCGACTGCTAACTACCACGAGGAAATTCATTAAAAAGGGAATGTTACTCAAAATAAAAACAAGTTCTTATAAAGATGTAAAACATTATTTCTGGTATGACCCTATCCTTTTTCAGACATGTGGCGGAATAAATAATCCGAATGTGTGTAAGATGGCAAAGAAGCACTCGAAATCACGAAGCTTGTCCACAGTGAAACCCACCGGGTGACACTACTGTGCCAAACTTTAAAGTTATACCGCCAAGAAGGTTTTTGATGCCGATTTTATTGGCCTTACCCATTTATAAGGATGCTGTTCGAAATTAATCAAAATCTAGGTGATGCAATGTCAAAGACAGGCAAAATCTCTCACGTGATGAGATGCCTCAAAATGCAGATCCAAGTTTGTAAATTTTTTTGAAGTTTAGGTATCGATTTTATGGGACCTTTCCCATCACTAAGGTAAACGAAATATATTCAAGTAGCCGTCGACTACTTTCTAAATGGGGTTGAAGCAAAAGCTCATCCCCCCCCCCCCCCCCCCACCAACGATGCTAAGTAGTTTTTAATTCTTAAAATCCCTTTTCTCCCCGATCGGTGCTCCGAGAGCAAATCATAGTAAGCCGATTCGTGAGACCTAATTTTGTAACGTCAAATTTGATAAGGTTATGTCAAATAGGTGTCAACCATCGTCTTTCAACCTCCTTCAACACACCGTCTCAAATTGAGTGGTCAAGTTGAAGTCATGAATCGAGGTCTCAAAAGAATTTTAGAGAGGACGGTAGGAGAAAACCGTGCCTCATGGTCTTGACAAAGTTAGTGAATGCATTAATGGCATTTAGATATCATACAAGACTCCAATTGGATGTACTCCGTACAAGTTAGTCTATGGAAAAGTATGTCACTTACCAGTTGAACTAGAACACAAAGCATATTGGGCTCTTAAGCATGCCAACTTCGATTTAAAAGACCCGCGGGCGATCATCGAAAGCTTCAACTCAATGAACTTAGCGAGCTTCGTGATCAAGCTTATGAGAATTCGCTAATCTACAAGGAGAAGACAAAGAAACTACACGATTCCAAGATAAAGAACCGAATCTTCAATGTTGGTGATCAAGTCTTGCTTTTCAACTCCCGATTAAAGATTTTCTCCCTCGAAAAGCTCAAATCCCGATGGTCCGGACCTTTCACAATCACCGAAGTTTATCCTTATGGCACTGCCAAGTTGTCTCATGCCGATGGTTCGAATTTCAAAGTCAATTGCCACCGTCTAAGCAACTACTTAAGGAGGGGCATACACCAACCATTGGTTATCCCGTACCTCCAACTTCCCCTTAAGACAACTAAATTCAGGGATCGAGTCGATCTTGTGACTCGGTGACCAAAAACAAGCTGCTTCGTGGGAGTTCACCCCATGCTTATCCTTTCTATTTTCTTTTCTATTTTCTATTATCTAATGTGTTGTGTTTTGAATAAGGTCTTGACTTTTCTGATTTCCTCGATGTTTGTTTGCTTTTTATTTGATTTTTGAATGACAACCCATACAAAATTCTTAGAGCCTCTCGTGTCCGGTGTTGTTTCCCGTTTCACTCGAGCTTCTCATCCTTTGTGTGCAAATTAAGTTTGGAGGAGATCCCGATATCCTTTCATCTTATCGATTAACGTTTATCTTTGCATACTTCATAAACGGCTTAGATTTACGTAGAGACCCGACTTTAAACATTGAGGACAATGTTTCGTTTTAGTTTGGGGAAGGGAATCTATCGATTTGATGTTGCTTGCTTATTGTTTTGTTCTCACGTACCCGTTTTCCCACAAAAATAGCAAAAATTTTAAATTTTTAAGTTCTTAATTGTCATATAAAAAAAATGTTAAGACAAAAATGTAGGTTTTCCGTTGGTAAGAATAAAAAGTAATTTTTGACCCGATCGTACGTGTAGAGTTCTAGCTTTCTCCCTTAACAATTAATGATGATAGTTTGTGCTAGTCTCACGTAGACTTTAAACATGCTAGACTTGAAATCATTAGTAAATGAAGACTTGTGCTAATCTCAAGTAGATTTTAAATATGCCAAGTTGGATTTTATATGGCTAAGTGTTCGCGAATTTCTTTCTTAGAAATTTTAAATTGCGAAGAACAAGAAATGATAGTGTTATTTATAAGTCATGACATTAAACGTAGAATAGTTGGTTTTCTTTCAAGCTCATAAAGTCAATATGGCTTTTTCCCTCCCATTAGCATGATTTACCTATATAAAAATGTTTTAATAAATAGAGTTGATATGGTATTTGTTAATAATTAGTCTCAATAGAAGTTTTCTTTAGTTCTTTATAATTAGGAAGAGTACACAACAGGAATAACTTAATTAGGCATATTATATGTATCAAATAAAGAAATATTTTACTTATTTCTTAAAGAGACCATAGGGTATATGGGGATACGTAAAATTCAATAATAATCCGAGACTAATAAAAGTTTGCTGTATCTTGCCGGCTCACAACCGATGTTACAGCCTTCTAAAAAGTCGAGGAAGTTACTAAAGTCGAAATATGTTTGCTACATCTTGTCGGAGGCGTGGCCAATGTTTTGCCTCTAAAGGACTTAGGTGAACACTAATGATGCTTAATTTTTGTCATATTTATGGGCTTAAAGATCCTAAGGGTATAATGGTGCAAATTAAGATTGGTCATTCATGTCTTAAAGAGCCTTTAGGTTATATGAACATAAATGTTGCCTTGCTTAAGTAGCCTAATAAAAAGCCAATTTAGGTTGCCTCGATGTGGACTTTATTCTTAACTAACATTTTGATCTTTTGAAAAGGCTAGGACTAATTATTGCGTTCTAACCATTTACGCTTTATTTTTTGGAATTATAAGTATCGAAACAGTCTTAATAGAGCCTCGGGTATATGACTTAAGTAAAATCTTGAAGATACTAAAGTAAGGATTTGCGGGAGGAAAAGTAAGTACACATTAATATTTATGAAGTATTGTTAGTAATCATGAAACTTGTAATTAACAATGATCTTGGTTTTTAAGCTTAGCCATGGGAAAAGTGAAACTCAGGATGATGAAGTGTCTTTAGACACTTAATTGTGCTTTTTGTCTATGACCTAAAAGTTTACCATGAGGTCATGAAACACTAACATTATGTCTACACAAATAAGTTGTAGTTAGAGCAATTATCAAGAAAAATCATAAAAAGAGAAAAATCTTTGAAAATGGGAAATCGGGTGTTTTATAACTTGTGATCTCTTATCTCTCTCAACAAAAATCTTTGCTACTTTTCAAAGGTTTAGTTTAGGGAAGTTTCGAGGTATTTGGTTATAAGGCATGTGATATTGCGTGAGGACACACAATCGTTTAGTTTGGGAAATTTTGATAAGTGTAGAATACACATATCCGTTTGTACTTAAAATAACCCAATTAAACCCAAAACAGACCAAAAATGGCAAAAATATGCTTGTATTTGTGTTTTGTGTGTGCAGGTACGGATATATCAAAAATCACAAGAAAACGGTCAAAAACGAGCAAGCACGGACACGAGAATCAGAAGAGTACAAAAAGAAGCCAAAGAATCAAAGCCGAAGCCAGAAAAGTCAAGCCTCAGTCAAATCATGGTCAACAAAAGTCAACAAGACCCAAAACATTCCATTTTAACCCTCTAAGTTTCACAAAAGTCCAAAAATAACCCCTCACCTCTTAATGGGCCTGAAAAACCCTAAAAGTCCTCACCCGGATCCATTTGGCCCAAAAGCCCATTCATAAGCCCAAGTCCCTAACCCATTTTCCTTTTTTATAAACACAAGGGCCAGTTTTGCAATTTTCTAAAGTTAATTATAACTAGAAAAAGGAAAAAGAAAGACAAGGGCCATTTGTGTCATTAGGTCAAAGTTTAAACCGTTTTACCCCTCTTTCAGTTAAAAAAAGAAAAAAACCACCGAAGGCCCATTAACTGTTCATAACGTTCACTCCCTTTCACCCCCAGTCAAAAAAACAAAGGGCTTTTGAAAATTAAAGGGTGCGATTGTCTATTCAAGTGGTCTAGTATACAAATGAAGGGTCAAATCAGTCAAATCAAGGGGTTACTTATCCTCACTCAAGCTCACCTCACACGTCAGCAATGGTAAAGCACACAAGAGATGTGGGATTTGCACTAAACTCACTCACAAAGAAAGCACAAGCTGTCACATCAAGGAATGACAGCTTGGCAATCCTTGAGTGCACAATTTGATCAAACGGCCACAATTGATGCTCAAATGATTGAAGAAATGATTGGTTGAGATTGGAAGTTTGGAGAGCAAGGCAAGAGGGTTAGAATCTTCCAAGGCAGGCTATAAATAGAGCACACTCTTCACACACACAGAGGGATCTAGTTTTTTTTACACGTATCTTAATTTAGTTGTAGCTTAAATTTTAATTTCTAGCTTAATGGTGTTTTAATCTTGTAATTCTCCTTTTAAGTATTGTAAGAAAGCTTTTTATTAATGAAATTCAGTTTTTCTTAATCTCTCTAAATTTCTTTTTCATAAGCTACCTTAATAAGCCAAGTTGTCTCAATAAGCTAATAAGCTTATTTAAAGCTCTTTCAGTCTATAAGCTGAAATAGAGCTTATTGAATTCAATATTAATCTACCCTAAACCTTAAATCAGTTTAACTTACATCTATAATGGATCTTATTGGATTAGAGCTTTTGGAAGGGGATCTTAACTTGGAAGAGATCCCAAGGACTTATACCCTAGCTTATTAATAAGCTAGGGAGCTTGTAGAATGCCATATTGTTTCCCTTTTGTTTAGCTAAAGGTTCAAGTAAGTTTCTCTTTTAATTTCTCTCTAATTTTAGTTTAAAGTGCTTAGATATAGCTTATATGCTTATCATTGCTTATTTGCTCATTGTGATTGCTTATTAGTGCTTATTTGTCTTTAATTCACTTATTGAGTGTGTTATATTATCTGTTTTTATAAAAGTTAGTTTTCATATCTGTCATTAAAATCTATTAAAAACCAAAAAAAATTAGTTAGCATAATCTTAGATCTTTCATTTTATGCTTAATCAGTTATAAATTCATATTAGTTAGGTTTGTTATAAGCTTAAAAAATCTGGTAATTAGTGTTTATTAGTTAAAATTGCAATTTAAGTTGAAAGTAACTTCTGTCAATCACTTAAAGGGGTGTTTGGTTTAGGTGAATTTGACCTTTAAAAGTCAAATCTATTTAGCAAATTTTCTTTCAACAGCTGAGTTTTCATAAGATATTAAGTTTCCAAAAGATTTTAGAGTTTAGATTGCTAAATTGAAAAAGTTATGGCTTATTATAATGGTTCCAGCACCAGGGCACTCTTAGTTTAAAGTTAGGACTGCTTATTCTTATTCTAGATTCCCTTTGGCTTGTGTGTGCTCAAATTTGGACTTAACTTACTCAATTGAGTGTGTTTAGTGCATTAGAATCCCCAGGGTAACCTGCACTCTTGGTTTTGCATTTGTGCATAGTGCACCAGTACTAACTTAAAGTTAGTACTGCTGTCACCTGTTAGTACTGTCACTCCTTAGATTAGTCTTTATTAAGTAAAAGAGGAATTAGGTTCTTAAATTCAAGTAGATTAAGTCAAGGTTTAGCTTTTATAGATTAAGTTTTAAATTTGCATTTTTCTAGATTATATACTTAGACTTAATATACTTGTCAAAGGTCATAAAAATTCATAAAAGGCCAAAAAACAGTTTAGCAAAAGAATTTAGCTTTTAAATTTTAGATCTAGCTCTTAAGTAGTAGGTTTTAAAAAAAAAAAAAAAAATTAAAATAAAATTAAACAAAAAAAAAGAATTTGATGATAATTTTTAAAAAAAATAAAAAAAAATAAAAAATAAAATATTATAAAAAAAAAAAAAAAAAAAAAAAAAAATGAAAAAATAAACAAATAAAAATAAAAATAAAAATGCTTAAATTAGTTCTTAAATTGTTTTAGTTAAGTTACAAATGATAAGGGGGGGTGGTGCTCAATTGCTGTTTTTGCTTTTTTGGCATTTGAGCTTATTTTGGTTTCGAGCATTGCATAAGTTTCCCTGAGTTGCTACTTCCAGCATCTTTCAGTGGGTTCTCTAGTTGTTTTAAAGCTCAAAATCTCTTTTCATTAATAGATTAAGCACACTTAAGCTTCTAAAACACTTTTTCCCTTTTTCAAATGACTTAATTTTGAGCTTCTTGTAAGGTCAAAAAGCACTAGTAAGCTAAACTCACTAAGTTTCTGTAACAGCTTATTGAAAAGCAGTTAATAGATCTTATCTATGGGTTACAGCATCTAATTTTTTATTAAAGTTACTTCCACCAGCTTATTCTACAACTTTTCTCTTTTAAGTTTTCCCTAAAAAGTACTTTTTAGTTCATCTTATTTTTAAGCTTTAGTAAGGACTTTACTTGTAGTCGGGTTAAGCCTCAGGGTAGAAATTGTAATTTTAATATTACTCAGTTAGTCCTTCCCGTTAGTTAGCTAGTTACCCAGTTAATCCTTAAGTCTTTTACACAGTTAGTCCTTAAGTTAGTTTTTAATTAGTTTTAATTAATAATTAGGGTTAGGTTTTAATTAGTTTAATTAAACTTTTATAAAAAGATAAAAATTAGGGCTTTTATTTTTAGAAAATTTCTGCACATTTTCTTTATTTAGTATAATTTTTATAAATTTTTTAGGACTTTAATAGTTTTACTATTTTTATAGTTTTTAATTAGTTTAAATTTTAGAAAAATCATATCTCTTAATCTAAAAAGCCAAAAATAATAATTTCTTTTTCTAAAATTTTCTTTTTACTTATTTTACTTAGGAAAAATATAATTTCAAATATTTTGCTACTTTTCATAATTTTTAGGATTTAATTAGAATTAAATAGTTTTTAATTAATAATCAATTTTTTTTTAATTTTCTTAAAATTTTCTTTTAACCTAATTTAGGTTTAGAATTTTAGTTTACATTTTTAAGGATTAAAATTAGTTTATTTGCTTAATTGTCGCGTTTTAATTGATTCCCGTATCTGTTTAATTGTTGTTTTCTTTTATTTAGTAGTCATAGCTTATCAAACATCTTTGCTTCATTCAAATCTGAATCCGAATTAAAACGAGGTTTCAATTTCACTAGTCGTTGGGATAAACGACCCGGGTGATCATATTTACCCGGTTTAATATACGTATTATATATTATATTATATATATTTTTGAGAGTGAATTTTCCTTAGGGAATTTTCTTAATTGCTCTTTGAATTAATATATTTTATATATATATTTTAGGTATATAAAACTGCTATCATTTAGTTTTAAGCAATTTTATCTTGGTCCCCCTAGGATAAAGCTTATCTGAGCTTATTTGCAGTTTAGCTTAAAATGTTAAGTTCAATAAACCTTAAGTGTTTATGTCATTTTAGCTCATTTTGGCTCAATTTTCTTTGCTTAATTTTGTCTGAGCTTGCTTATTTAGTGTAGTCTCTTATCTGTTTAGGTTTATCCCTCATTTCTATTAGCTTATTTTCCCTTAAAAGTACCAACAATTTAACCATTAAGCACTAGATAAAAAAAATAATTTTTGCAATCTGCTTAAGTAATTAGTTAGGTGTAGGGCTTATGTAAGTGCTTATTTTCAAAGTTAGGATAGCTTATTTAAATTAGATAATGCCTCAGTAGCTTACTTGTTTCCATGTTGGCTTATTTGTCCTAAAAAGCCAAACAAGTTAAGCCAAAAGTCACTTAATCTAAAAAAAACACCATTCTGTCAGCATTTTCAGCTAATTTCCAGCTTATTTATTATGTTTCACAAAAAGTAGTAGTTAAGTAAAATGCTTATTTTCATGTGTACTTTAAATTTGTGTTAAAAAGTTAAAAAAAATGTTTTCAAAAGGAGGCAATGGGGGTCAAACCCATAGACCTCCCCCCTTTCATAGCAAGCACCTCACACACACCACACACGTCCAACTGCCCTAGGGTCTTTTTCAGTTTACTCTTGCACTATTTTATTTAAATAGTCTTTTTGGCCCTTTTAAGCTTTAAGTTGTTTTAGCTTATAAGACAACTTATTTGATAAGCTGTCTTCACCATTTTATTTTTCTTAAATCCAGCATACATTAAAGTATTTTCTATGAATTTTTCATAATTTTCTCAATTTATTTAGTATTTTTAATCAATTTTCTTAAAAAAAAAAAACAGTTTTTAAGTCATAATAAATAAAATAAAAGTCAAAAAAATATAAATCTTTTTTAGAAAATTTTATTTTATCAATTAGGACCTAGGAAAAATAGATTTTCACCCGTAGGCTTAATATTTTGAAATTTTGTTTTTTAAAGAACGAGATCGAATCCCGTTCTCGTTTTCTTCGCGTTTTTAGCTTTAAACACCTTCGTTTTTGGTCTAGTTTTCTTTGTTCTTACTTTTTAGTCAGTTAGAGGTTATTAAAAGTTAAAAAATCAATTTAGGTTTAAATTTAACGAATTAGGTTTTTAGTCGCGTTCGTTTTTAATTTCCGTTAACGTTTTCGTGTTTTAACTTTTATTGCCTTTATAATAATGCTCCTGTAGACTTAGGATTTCCTTTTATGCCTTATTTATGCTTCCTGTAGAATTTTAGGATATTAATTTTCCTTCATTTTCCCGTAGTTTTAGGTTTAAATTCCCGTGCCTATTTATGTTTTTCCCGTAGTTTTAAGCATACCTTAGTTTAAATTTTCATAATTGCCCGTAGATTTAGAAAACCCAATCAAATCCTTCTTCATTCAAGCATCCAATTGTTAAACCATTAACGTGACCGTTAATTTCACGCCTCGTCGGGAGAAACGACCCGGTCCGGTTTTAAACTTTGTGGATAACGAAGCGAGAAACCGATACTTCCAGTTACTATACTATATATTTGATATAATTAACCCTAAAAAGTTGATTGTCAAGGACACTCAAGATGGATGGCCAAGATAAAGACTTGACTTCTCCTCACACCAAAAGCATACCTCAGTTCTCACTCACAAAAGAAACACAAGTTTAAGACCCAAGACTTTGAAGACATTTCTATAAATATGTCCTTATTGTGAGCCTTTGGGGGAATCTAGTTTTACTTTTCAGCTTATATTAGTCTGTTTTTAACTTATTGTACTTTCTTTTAAGCATTGTAATTTTTAGTTTAATGAAAATCTAAGTTTTATTGTCAAATTCTGTTTTTAATATTAATGCAATCTATGTTTTAAAAAGTATGTTTTAAGCTCTCATAGTATGTTTTACTACTTATTTCAGCTGCTAACTTAAGCATTATAAGTTTTCCCCATAACTTATTAAGTTTAAATCATTTTTACCAAAAATCACAAAAAAAACACATAAAGAACTTTGGAGCATGGTGTATTATGGATGGCTAAAAATCTGTCGATTTTAGCCTATTATTGCACAATCTGTTTTAGCTTATTTGATTGCTTATTAATTATTTAAACTTGCTCAATATTGCTTATTAATCTTATTTAACATCCGGTCTTTGCAAAACTTTGCTTAAATCTTTATAAAACAAGTTTAAAAATGGTTTCTAAAAACTTAAAGGGGTGTTTGGCACAAGCAGTACTAACCTATTGTTAGTACTATTTGTTCCATTTTGACCCATTTAGGAAATTTAATCTTCATTTTTAAAAGTCTTTTAACTTTTTTTGATCATTGTTTAAGTTGGAATCTAAAAATCATAGGTTATATAGCTTGTGGTTTGAATCTGTAGGCTTATAGCTCATTTTATCTGCTTATTTGATTATGCTTTTGAATCTTGTGAAAATTTTCATGTTTATGTGTTTGTGCAAGTGTTAAAACAATTTAGGATCAAAGTCATTAAGCCTGCATTTCTTGTCTTGTGTTTTACTAAAATATGTCAATTTTTAACTAAGTGTTGAAAAAAGAAGAAAATGCTTTTTCAATTGCTTTTTCTGGCTTATCCATTATTTCAAAATGGTTTTAGATTGTTGATATAAGCTATTTGGGGTACAAATTTAATCTGTTTGGTGGTCATAAGTCCATAAGGAGTTGTTTTACAACTTATTTTTAAGCTCAAAAAGTGTCATTTTCAAAAATAAAAAAGGGAAACTCAGCATCTGCTGAGTGTGAACAGCTTTTTCATAAGCATTTTTCTTGGCTTATCTTTGTTTCAAACTCTATTTTGTTTGCTGATTATTAAAGCTTATTGTTCAAGCTTTAAGGGCACATAAGCCCTTAAGCCATAAGGTTCCAGTAACGGGCTTAAATATAAGCCCAAAAGTGCCCCCTTTGCTGTTTGTCTGTTGTTTTTGCCCCTTTTTGCTAATTTGATTTTTCAGATTTTCTGCTTGTTTCAGTTGCTTATTTTTGTTCAAATATGCTTATTAGGTGTAGTTAAAATTCAATTTTAGCTTATTTATCTTTTTGGATTGCTTATTAGTGCTTAAATTGCTTAACAGTTTAGCATTTAGCCTCTTAGTCTAGTTAAGCAATCTGTCACCCTTAAAAGTGCTTATTATGTGCTTATTTTTGGTTTCTAAAATAGGTGTTTTTGTAAAAGTTGCTTATTTATTGCTTATCTAAAAAGTTGTAAAAAAAATTAGCAAAACAAAAATGCTTGGAAAGGAGGGAAGCCCTAGGTGAGCCAAGGCTTGAACCCGGGACCTCAACCATCCCTCAACCAAGCATTTTAACACACACACCCTCTACCACTAGCACCCTTGGGTCTTTTCCGTTAGTCTTTGCACCGTTAATTCTTTTACCATCTTTTTGAGTTCCTTTTTTGTATACAAGTCATAGCTTATACAGGGCTTTTTAGAGCTTATTTCTTAAGCTGGCTTATCCAGCTTATTTTTCCTAGGAACTTTACATCATTTAGGACTTTTCAGTAATTTTTCATATTTTTCCAACTTTATTTGTTATTTTTATTTAATTTCCGTAGATTAAAATTTTTAAAAGTCATTTAAAAATAGTTAAATTAATCAGAAAAATACAAAAAAATAGTTTTTAGTTTTAGAATTAATATTTTGAGTTTTACAAATTTTTAAAACATTTTTATCATTTTTAAATTTTAAATTTCATTTTTAGCTTTTTAATTTAAATTTAGAAATTAGTTTTTATTAGTGAAAAATATTTTTCTGAGTGATTATCATATTTTAGACCTTTCTAAAGTAGAAAATCATTTTTTAGAATTTTTAGGGATTAATTTGTCCTTTTTTTTAGGATTTTAAATAGATTAAATAGGATTTTAGTTCATAAAAAATTATTAAAAAGTCAAAAAATATAATTCTTTTTTTAGAATTTTTTTGTTATTTTAGAAGTTTAGAAACTAAGTTTGCATTTTTAGGGTTTAAATTTGAATTAGTTGATGATTTATACGCGTTTTTAGATTTCTCAGTTTGCGTTTTTAGTTTAAATTTTTGTGCCTTAATTGTTTTTAGTGTAGATTGCATTAATTTTTCCGTAGATTTAGAAAACCAATCAAAATCTTTGTCATTCAAACATCAAATATCAAACCGACTCTCGACTTTCCATTGCATTCCTCGTTGGGGATAAACGACCCGGGAATCATACTTCCGGATTTTCTACATTGAGATTTTTGATTCTTATTATATATTTATATATTTATTATATTTAATATATATAAAGGGTTGAGTATCTCATTGTCAGTTAACATTTTATTTGCTTCCTGGAACAAAATCACAGCCATAATTTCAGCAACCTTGTATCATACTTAATGCTGGTATTAATGACATTATTATACTTTCTATTTTTTATATGAAGCTATGTAAATCAGCAGTTGATATGTAAATCAGCAGTTGAGTGTTGTTAGCCTAACTTTTAGCCATTTACCATTTATACTCATACTTTTTTAATTTCTGAAACTGATCACACAATATATATATGAGATACTACATGGTGCAAGTAATTGATAAAAAAACACTACACAGCAAATGGACTATCAAAGGAAAATTATCAGTGATTCTATGATTGTTAAAGTTAAGGATCAAATACATGATTATCTTGATCAGACCAACATGCTATCGTCTTTAACTCTTTCTCCCTCCCGCCAACCTGATTCAGTTATCTTTCAAGCCCTCCCTAAAATACACCTGGCTGTTGTGGTAACAAATCATCTCCACTCTTTATACTTACCTAGAACATAAACAATAAAAACTCCATGTCATCTTGCATTAAAAGTTAATGACTTTATTATTTGATGTTGCAGGGATTTGACCCTTATGAAGCTATTAAAAGCTTTTCATTACTCTACGAACCACGCTTGTGGTACAAATGCAAAGCAGTTCCCGTAGAGTTTGTTTGGATGGACGAGAAAGAAAAAAACACTGGCTGTTTTTACTCGACGAGTAACATGCGTGTGTTAGATTTTATCTCATAATAATGATTTAATGTTTTACTTTCAGTTTCACTAAATGTCTTG